>OU343160.1:215058166-215214131 GCA_910595825.1 Philhelius pedissequus | reverse complement strand
ATTATTATTATTATTATTATTATTATTATTATTATTATTATTATTATTATTATTATTATTATTATTATTATTATTATTATTATTATTATTATTATTATTATTATTATTATTATTATTATTATTATTATTATTATTATTATTATTATTATTATTATTATTATTATTATTATTATTATTATTATTATTATTATTATTATTATTATTATTATTATTATTATTATTATTATTATTATTATTATTATTATTATTATTATTATTATTATTATTATTATTATTATTATTATTATTATTATTATTATTATTATTATTATTATTATTATTATTATTATTATTATTATTATTATTATTATTATTATTATTATTATTATTATTATTATTATTATTATTATTATTATTATTATTATTATTATTATTATTATTATTATTATTATTATTATTATTATTATTATTATTATTATTATTATTATTATTATTATTATTATTATTATTATTATTATTATTATTATTATTATTATTATTATTATTATTATTATTATTATTATTATTATTATTATTATTATTATTATTATTATTATTATTATTATTATTATTATTATTATTATTATTATTATTATTATTATTATTATTATTATTATTATTATTATTATTATTATTATTATTATTATTATTATTATTATTATTATTATTATTATTATTATTATTATTATTATTATTATTATTATTATTATTATTATTATTATTATTATTATTATTATTATTATTATTATTATTATTATTATTATTATTATTATTATTATTATTATTATTATTATTATTATTATTATTATTATTATTATTATTATTATTATTATTATTATTATTATTATTATTATTATTATTATTATTATTATTATTATTATTATTATTATTATTATTATTATTATTATTATTATTATTATTATTATTATTATTATTATTATTATTATTATTATTATTATTATTATTATTATTATTATTATTATTATTATTATTATTATTATTATTATTATTATTATTATTATTATTATTATTATTATTATTATTATTATTATTATTATTATTATTATTATTATTATTATTATTATTATTATTATTATTATTATTATTATTATTATTATTATTATTATTATTATTATTATTATTATTATTATTATTATTATTATTATTATTATTATTATTATTATTATTATTATTATTATTATTATTATTATTATTATTATTATTATTATTATTATTATTATTATTATTATTATTATTATTATTATTATTATTATTATTATTATTATTATTATTATTATTATTATTATTATTATTATTATTATTATTATTATTATTATTATTATTATTATTATTATTATTATTATTATTATTATTATTATTATTATTATTATTATTATTATTATTATTATTATTATTATTATTATTATTATTATTATTATTATTATTATTATTATTATTATTATTATTATTATTATTATTATTATTATTATTATTATTATTATTATTATTATTATTATTATTATTATTATTATTATTATTATTATTATTATTATTATTATTATTATTATTATTATTATTATTATTATTATTATTATTATTATTATTATTATTATTATTATTATTATTATTATTATTATTATTATTATTATTATTATTATTATTATTATTATTATTATTATTATTATTATTATTATTATTATTATTATTATTATTATTATTATTATAAATAATATATATAATATATAAAAAGGTAAAGGAAAACGAAAACAAAGTCGAAAGACCATCAGAGGGAGTGGCATGCTTGGCTCCCAATGAATGTACAGCTACAAGCAATATCATCGAAGATATCTTTGACCCTTTCAAGAGAGGATCTAAAGTACCACGTACACCACCATCAAGTACGAGTCTTCAAGAGGCGGGAAACGACTCAGTGTCAGCAACCCACATAGGCAGTCAAAGGTCTATAGCTCCAGACGTAGAAACACCTCTCAAAAGGGCCAAAGAACCGAAGGTAGACATCATCCCGAAAGAAATATTAAACTGTAGAGACGTGCTGAGGATGATGAAACTTGCATGCGGCAAACAAAAAAATGTTAGCAAGGAAATCAAAGTCGGTATAGAAAAAATAGAAGAGTCGCTAGACAAAATGAACTGGTCCTACAAGAAGGACAAATATTCCCTCGTGTCAACTGCGAAGGAACGTCCAAAGTGCGCATCTCAAGATTTTGGATCTCAGACTTGCGAAGATATAGGTAGACAAGTGTCAGTATCAATGTCAGCGAAGAGACCACCTTCCAGCCCACTTGCAAAAAAGCAAGGCAAGAGAACCAGGCAATCACCGATCCAAGCTAGACATCGCATAGTCCCTCTGGGCGAAGACCAAAACCAAAGATTATCTGCCTCTGAAAACGACGACAAAATAAACAAAGCGTCGACAAGCAAACATACGCGGAACTACGCACAAATTGTTAGAAACACTGAAGGTTCGCCACACAAACAGAAACCAAATAAGGATACAACGCAGTTTGAAGGACACATAAAGCGAAAAAAAGAAAAAACAAAACGGAAACGGAGGTCGAAAAACGAAGCGATAATTATTAAACCAAATGAGGGTGGAAGCTTTACGGATATACTCCGAGAAATAAGACAGAAGGTCAACCCTGAAGATACCGAGACTAGTATCAAAACTGTAAGGAAAACAAAAGCGGGAGATGTGTTGCTGGAACTTGGACCGAAAGCCAAAAATCGATCAAGTTTTGAGAAAGCCATACAAAATATCCTAGGAGATAGGGCCAAAGTTCGAAACCTCGAACCAAAAACTACTTTGGAAATAAGAGACCTTGACGAACTCACAACAGAAGAAGAAGTGCAAAATGCTATCAAAAAGAAAATGGGTGACCAGCCGGCTGAATTCAAAGTCTTCGTCACTGGAATAAATAGAAGTTCCTTGAAAATGGCAATAGTGAACATAAACGAGCGGACCGAGAGCGAAATCTTAAAAAAACCGGTATTAAGAATAGGATGGAGCCAATGCAGGATTAGAAGAAGAATCGAGGTCCTAAAATGCTTCAGATGCCTAAGCTATGGACACTTGCAAGCAAAATGCAGCGGACCAGACAGGAAACAACAAGGAATTTGTTTCAACTGTGGAAACGCAGACCATAAAAGGAAGGAGTGCAAAGAACAACCAAAGTGTTATTTATGTGCAGATCTGGAAAACCAACCATGTGCAATAGATCACGCACCGGGCTCGGGAAAGTGCCAAGTATTTAAACGGGCACTGGAAGAAGCGAAAACGGCCTCCTCAAAATGATCAAAATACTCCAAGCAAATGTAAACAGGAGTCGAACGGCGGACAACCTCCTGTTTAAGCTTATAGATGAACTACAAGCAGACGCCATCATTGTAAGCGAGCAATACGTCAATAGAAATGAACAAACCTGGATCTCTGACTCACTAGATACTGCCGCCTTATGGATACTGAATAGAAAGATTGCCGTTAAAAGCAAAGGATCAAAAAGAGGTTATGCATGGATTAAAAATGAAAAATTCACAGTAATTAGCACATACCTAAGCCCAAATGACCGCATAGATGAGTTCAGACAAAAACTAGAGGACTTAGAAGATTTCATATGCGAGACCGAAGGAGAAATCATTGTTGCGGGTGACTTTAATGCCAGAGGCCAAGAGTGGGGCATGCCAACCACAGACTCCCGAGGAAGGAAAATCCTCGAAATGGCAGCGAGACGTGGCCTGAACATTGTAAACGTAGGAAACACACCCACCTTTAGAAGAGCAGGGAACAGAGGCACTATACCCGATATAACCCTCGCTACCGAAGGTATAATGTCCAAGATCAGGGACTGGAGAGTCATCGAAGACTATACAGGCAGTGATCACCAATATATAACTTTTGGTATTGAAGAAAACCACCGGATCACAAATAGAAACCTAACCCAAGCGGTAAGATGGAATGCTAATAGACTTCATGTTGAACTTCTGAAAAGGACGATCGAAGAAGGGAAGACACCCGTACTTGAAATGCAAGGGACTGCCGAAGAAAAAGTCGAAGCCACAATGCAGCTTGTCCGACAAGCATGCGATGCCGCAATGTCCCGGAAAAGTTTCGTCAACGAGAGAAGAAGACCTGTCTACTGGTGGACGGATGAAATTGCCGAACTACGCAGAAGTTGTTTGTATTTGAGACGAAAAGTCACCAGATGCAGGAGAAGGCGAGGCGAACAGCTCGAGGCCGAACTGGAAGAGTTTAGAACAAAACGTCATGAGCTTAGAAGAACAATACAACTTAGCAAAACACGTAAATGGGAACAACTTCGTCAAGATATCAATAACGATCCTTGGGGACTTGGCTACAAGGTCGTTATGAAAAAGCTTGGGGCTCAGAAGAACACAACAGAACTAAACACAGAAAAGATGAGACAAATTGTGGATACATTATTCCCGAATCACCCTATTAGGCCTCCTGATCGTATTCTTTCCGGACCACAGCTGCCAGAAATACAAGTTTTTAGTGAAGAAGAGTTAAAGACAGCCGCATATGCTCTGCAAAATAAAAAGGCACCTGGACTTGATGGGGTACCAGTAGAAGCACTCAAGCAAATTGCTCAATTTTGCCCAGAACTGCTCCTTAACATGTACAATAGCTGCTTAACTGAGGGGATTTTTCCCAATCGTTGGAAAAAACAACGGCTGGTACTGATAAACAAAAACAAAGGTAATACAGAATCCCCATCTGCATATAGGCCTCTATGCATGCTGGACACAACAGGAAAACTATTAGAGAAATTACTACAGCCGCGCCTTATAGCCGCGATACAAAGTAGGGGAGACTTGTCTGAAAGACAGTATGGGTTCACAAAACGCCGATCAACAATAGGAGCGATACAAGAAGTAGTAAGAGCTGCTGAAAATGCCCAGCGGGGAAATCATTTCACCAGGAAAATAGTGCTTTTGGCAACACTAGACGTCCGTAACGCCTTCAATTCTGTGAGGTGGACAGATATCCTGACCGCACTGGAAAGAAAGTTCCGAATCCCGGAGTATATTTTACAGATGGTAAGAGACTATCTCAGAGACCGCGAACTTATTTATCAAACAACAGAAGGACCAAGAAGCAAAGATATCACGGCAGGCGCAGCCCAAGGATCTATCCTCGGACCTGACCTCTGGAATATCGCTTACGATGATATATTTTGCATGGATATGCCTGAGGACTCTTTCCTAGTTGGGTACGCAGATGATGTTGCCGCGGTAATAACAGCAAGAGATACCGCAAGCGCGCAGAGAAAACTGAACCAAGTTATGCGAAGAACGAATTCCTGGATGGTAGAACACGGGTTGTCTCTGGCTACCGAAAAAACCGAAGTATTGCTTCTAACAAAAAAGCGAATCCCCACGCTAATCGACTTCTACATTGAGTCTGAGATCGTAACTAGTAAGAAAGCTGTTAAATACCTGGGAATAAGACTAGATACTAAGCTAAATTTCTGGGAACAAATACGGTCAGCTGCTGAACGCGCATCCAAAGTGACAGCCTCCCTCACTAAACTGATGGCAAATGTTGGTGGACCAATGGCCAGTAAGCGAAGGTTACTGATGTCGATAACCCACTCCATTCTTCTTTACGGAAGCGAAATTTGGGCAGATGCCCTAAAACAGGAGAAGTACCGGAAACAGATGGCGGCAGTGCAAAGATGTGGAGCTCTACGTGTGGCTAGCTCTTACCGAACGGTTTCGGAACCAGCCGTATTGATAGTCGCGGGAGTGACACCCATCGATCTCCTAGCGGCAGAAAGGAAGTACGTCTACGACAAAAAGGCGGAAATGGGAACGGAAGCGGCTACCGAACAGGCAAAGCAGCGCACGAAACAAAAGTGGCAAGAGCGCTGGAGCTCGGAAACGAGAGGACGCTGGACAGCGAGGCTGATCAGAGAAGTGAGCAAATGGAATGACCGGAAACACGGTGAGGTTAACTATTACGTCACCCAGTTACTCACTGGACACGGATACTTCAACGCCTTCCTTCATAAGATCGGCAAAACAAGTAGTCCAGCCTGCCAGTACGGCGACTCCGAAGCAGACGACGTATACCACACTTTCTTCGCTTGTAGATGGGAATCTCAACGCGCAGACATAGAAAGAGAGATTGGAGCTCTAAGCCCACACAACATAGTGGATAAGATGTTGACCAGCGATCTAACGTGGCGCAAAATCTGCACGTACATCGAAGGCATTCTCAGAAGGAAAAAGAGAGAAGAAGAAAACAATCGGGAAACAGTTGAACCCGCAAGCTAATCACAAGAGCCCCCCTGAAGTAATGCAAAGAGCGGTTCCGGGGGGGTGGAAGCTGAAAGGGTTATAAGGAGTTTTAGCCGGTATGGGGAACCCATACCGAGTCCGGCACACGGGGATTGTCTAGGGTCAACGCCAATAAGACATCCTTATGGTGCATAAAGCATTTCTCCTGAAACCCTAAAGGAAAAAAAAAAAAAAAAAAAAAAAAAAAAAAAAAAAAAATTATTATTATTATTATTATTATTATTATTATTATTATTATTATTATTATTATTATTATTATTATTATTATTATTATTATTATTATTATTATTATTATTATTATTATTATTATTATTATTATTATTATTATTATTATTATTATTATTATTATTATTATTATTATTATTATTATTATTATTATTATTATTATTATTATTATTATTATTATTATTATTATTATTATTATTATTATTATTATTATTATTATTATTATTATTATTATTATTATTATTATTATTATTATTATTATTATTATTATTATTATTATTATTATTATTATTATTATTATTATTATTATTATTATTATTATTATTATTATTATTATTATTATTATTATTATTATTATTATTATTATTATTATTATTATTATTATTATTATTATTATTATTATTATTATTATTATTATTATTATTATTATTATTATTATTATTATTATTATTATTATTATTATTATTATTATTATTATTATTATTATTATTATTATTATTATTATTATTATTATTATTATTATTATTATTATTATTATTATTATTATTATTATTATTATTATTATTATTATTATTATTATCATTATTATTATTATTATTATTATTATTATTATTATTATTATTATTATTATTATTATTATTATTATTATTATTATTATTATTATTATTATTATTATTATTATTATTATTATTATTATTATTATTATTATTATTATTATTATTATTATTATTATTATTATTATTTTTATTATTATTATTATTATTATAATACTCAAGGAATGAGCATTCAGGTACTCGCACCAGTCAGACGCAGAAAGTTGCCGTTGACTCATGACTTTTCCAGCAATACCTTGCCGTATCACCTCAAGATTAAGAGGAGGCACGCCCGCCAGCACCTGTAGAGCCTCTGTTGAAACAGTTCTGCAAACACGAAGTGACCCAAGGAGCATAACCCTCAGACAAGAGAGAATTTTGTTTCTTCCTGTCACCGTTTTGACTGTATCGTACCATAGATACTAACCAAATGCTGCACAGGCAACAACTATCCCGCAATATATGACACGAACAGCCCGTCTAGACAGGTCCCAGTCACACTTCATCACTCTGCTAACTGCTGGAACTAAAGAGGTGAGCTTCAATCTCACCTGTTTTAGATGAGGAAGGAAGCTCATTCTCCCCCCGATGGTAATACCAAGGTACTTGACCTGTGTCGCATACCTTATACCCACCCCACTAGCTCTAATACACGGAGGGCGACTTAAGGAAAGCTTACCTTTCAACAACATTATTGATGTCTTATCTACAGCAACCTCAACCCCCACACCAGCACTCCAGGCGTTAACCATGCCCATGGCCTCCGTGCCCCGGTTTTCCAGCTCAGCACGAGACTGGTCTTCAACAAGGACAAGGAGATCATCAGAATAACCTGCAATACGGCTGCCAGGGGCGCTGTAGCAGGGGATCCATCATGAGGTTCCCTATACATATATGGACCACCAATGGACCCTGTGGACAACCTCTCTCAACGCCCAATGCCACCGAATCAAATTGGCTGACAACCCGGGCGACTCTTCCTGAGAAATAACTCCTCCAAATAGCAGTCTCCCGACAACCAACCTCTACCAACGTTCGCTCAACACTAGCCAAATACAGGAAGTCGAATGCCCCCCTGAAGTCAACAAATATGCCAAGAACATACTTGCTGACTGACGCATCAACAGAGTCTTTCACGTGTAGCCATGCATCTTCGACACTGCAACCTTGCTTAAAACCACACTGAAATGGAGATTGCATCGGTAAGCACTCCATCAATCCGTCGACTAAGACTCTTTCCAGCACCTTAGCACCTTTCCAAGTACTGGAAGGAGACTTATACCGCGATAGGCCCTAGGATTAGTCCTAACCCTATCATTCGCCTTCAGCAGAACAATAAGCTTTGCACATTTCCATTTCAGGGGAAAATAATTTTCCCTTAAGCAGCACGATTAAAGAGCCATCAGGTATTCGGGGACAGCCGTCCACATCGCTTTCACCAAGCAGCCGGTCAGTCCGTCGAAACCCGGTGACTTCCTCGATTTAAGTCTAGCAATGGCGTAGCCAACTTCTTCCTCATCCACCAGTAGTGGCGCGTTGGGCAAATCCGGAAGTGGGTCCGCCGAACGTACGCCCCTGCGGAATAAGGAATTCATCAAGGCAGTCATACAATCCCTTCATGATGAGAGCACTACACCCCCATCATGGATGGCACCTAAATCTAGAGTCTTCCTCCCCCGGCAATCCCGGTAAAGCTGACCCGAAGGATCTCCATTCCTCATCCTTACTGCGGGCTGGCATCCTCTTGTATTCAGCCAAGCCATGCCGATAGGCGAGCTTTGACTGATCAAAGTCAGCCAACCCACGACGCCGACAGGTTTGGAAGTGCTTACGCAGCCTCCTCACCAGTCGACGCTTCACATTCAATTCGGGTGTCCACCACTTAACCCTCTTTCGATTCACCAATCGGCTCCTCGGAAAGAGCTGGTCGTTGACACCCCCCATGCATTCCTCCTACCATGCAACCTTGGAGTCAACCCCCAATCTCTCAAACGCACCTAGCGAGGTCGATCTAACCTTTATAGCGATTTCCCTCTGATACTGCACCCAATCAACATCATGGAGACGCCAACGCTCCTTATCCCAGCCCTCACTGGCATCCGGTGTACCATCAGAGCGAGCGATCACAACCTGCATCAGGCTGTGGTCACTCACTCCTTCGCCACGACGAATAGAACAGCCAAAACTGAATCTTCGGAGCGCTAGCGTATTCGCGAGGGTCACATCAATATCACTCTGCCCATTCGTTTGAGAGCACCCATGTGACTTACAGCTATCCATTCGCTGAGCACTACACCCCTGCCGGCATTGTCAGACTCGGACGTGCGTCCAGACATCTTACTATACTAAGCAGGGGAAACTGCGTTAGCGTCCAGGCCGAAAATCGCAGGCTGGTTCCCAATCAAACCCAGCAACACATCCAAGTACGCAAGGTATGTCAAGGGAAGGCTTAAAGTAAAGACTGCATAAAATCAGTCTACCAAAACCTCCCTCAACATTCACACACACACCCCATTCACTAGAATCTATCAGCGAACACACAGTGTTTACATCGTTCACTACGACAGCGGCGTTACCCCCTCTGTCAGCGAACGATCGCATATACGGTGGCAGCCCCCTCACCTGCCCTTCGACAGTATAAAGGTCCTGCAATACCTCAACGATACACTGTGTGCTGCATAATATCTGCCCCAACTCATACATGGCTGCTATAGCACCCTGGCAGTTAAATTGAATTAACCTAACCATTTTTTTAGTGTCGAGCACACGCCCTGGCAACCGCAGCATTATAGACTGGACAGTATCTGCAGTAGAGAATGACTTGCGTCAACCCGTCAACGACCGCCCAATTGTTTCAAAGGAAGACCTCCTTTTGGACTTCCTCCCTACCTATGAGGCCTACCAGCTCTTTTTATGTCCGTCATTTTTGCCATGACGCTGGCCAGGCTAAAATTAGAGTCCCAGTTGTCGCCAGCGGTAAACGGCAACGATACGGTACCCTGCCTATGTCCTCCTTTCGAGGAAACTGGCTTGGAAGGGTCCTTCTTCTTCTGGACCTCCACAGAAGCAACAGCAGAGGCAGGCGTTTTCGTGAGCTTCTTCGTAAGCGTAGACAACACCTTCACCACAGTCTTTTTAGGGACATTGGAAGGAGGGGAGGCAACGCATACGGAGGACCCATTTGGGACACCTTCTCTCCACCAACCACCGCTGTAACAGGCACAGCCTCGGAAGAGACCACCTCCATCAGTTCCTCACTAACTAAACCTGCACTCACTACCTCATCGGACACTGGCATCACTTCAGAACTAGCCTCAATTTCAACAAACATATCCTGCATTGCCTGTGCGACTTCCGTCCGTTGACACATGAATTACTTGTTCAACCTGAACATCCTCAATCTGAGTAGCCTGATTTAACACTTCACCGATGACCATCTTACGGCACACGGCTTCAGGGCTTGAGAGACCCTGACTCAAAATCTGAAGTAATGCTAACTCCATGTACATCTATGGGAGCTATCTCCCATTCAGCCAACCATACTGAGGAAAACCGGCAAAAGTTTTAACAAGCTAGAAAGACTTGCAACGTTTACATTCAAGGAACCAAATTTGTACATGACCTAAAATTAAGGCAAGAAAAATACTACAATGTGCCAAAGGAAGTAAAATTTGTATGGTCATTTGTAAAAAACATTCGAAATTCATCTTCATCTTCGTTTTCGGTTCCAACGCTCGTCTTTAATGATACCCCTTTTGTCAGCTCAATTTACTTGCAGCAGAGTTCGCTGTTAATTCGAGGCTGTCTGAAAGTGTTATGACTTCAACTAAACTGCAGAGCGTAAAGGATTTTATGGGACGAATCTTCTTTCGCACTCGTGCAGTTGCTAGGGTCCTCAAAGACCTTGATATACACAAATCCGACGGCCCAGATAGTATCCCTCCCATCGTTCTGAAGAGGTGTTCTTCAACGCTGGCAAAACCACTGTGTAAGCTTTTCCATCTATCCTATTCTACTGATCTCTTTCCGAGTGGATGGAAAACAGCATTTGTCCAGCTTGTCTCTAAAAAAGGCGAAACTTCTTCACCCGCTATTTACCGTAGAATTTCACTTACGTCCCTTCTTTCCAATTCATGTAAACGCTGATTAATTATTATCAGCATAAGAAATATCTCAAAGAACGAAATGACCGGCAATATGGCTTTCGCAGCAATAGGTCCACTGGTGATCTGATGGCATATCGCACCGTACAGTGGCACAAATACTTACGTCGTTTTGGGGAAAGTAAGATTATTGCGCTTGATATTTCTAAAGCATTTGACAGAGTTTGACATCAAGCTCTCTTATCGAAAATGCTTGCATTTGGCATCGATGAATATTTTCTTCGTTGGATTAGAAATTACCTTTCGGACCGTTCAATACAAGTTGTATTGGACGGTTTCAAGTCTGATATTCACAAAATACATGCTGGTATGCCATAGGGATCCGTATTGTCTCCGACCCTTTTGCTCATTTTTATTAGTGATCTCTTACCTGGAACTACTAATCCACTTAATTGCTTTGACGATAGTACTCTCAGCTTTTCATATTCGTTTTCAGATTCACATCCTTGTTCTTCGGATGTGAAATTGGAACGGCAGCATATGATAAACTTATTAAATTCTGATCTCGACAGCATTGTCCAATGGAGAATAAAATACCGCGTAGAATTTAATGCTTCACAAACTCAGCGCTGTCTTCTGCCATTAAAGCAGAACCCACCCCCATGCCGCTATCCATGAGCAGCACTTGCATTGAAGAAACCGATCAGCTTTCAGTCCGTGACATGTGCATCACAGACCACTGATTGTGGAATGAACACATATTTGATGTCGCCAAAAACGCTGCAAAGTTTTTGGGCTTTCTTCGAAGATGCAAGAAATTCTTTTCCGCGTCTGATCTGGCTGTAATCTATAAGGCTTTCATTCGTCCAAAGTTGCAGTCTACCTCGCACATTTGGGCAGGAGCTCCCAAAACTCATTTGAGTCTCTTAGAAAGAATTCAAAATAGGACTAACCATTGTATATACCTCTCTATAGTACTACTATGGAACATGAAAATTGGGTTCTTCTTGTATGACCCAGATGTCGTCTGTGTCGCTGTTTTCAGCTTTGAAGAGATTAGTTTGATGACGCGGACAGAGGAAGAAAGGGGGAAAAAGAAGAGTTGAGGTAGTTTAATTTGGTTTCCAACAACATTAAGGAGTATAAGAGAGAATACCAAATGTGATTTCTTTTTTGACATCACATGTTTAATTTTTTTATCTTTTAAGTGGATGAAGCAAAGAGGAAAACAATGTTGATCATTCATATATACGAGAACATTTGAAGGTATTTTGGTTCTTGTTTTATTTGTGTTTGTAGCAAATTTATTAATTTTGCTGCTTTTTCATTCATATACATAGTCTTTCATTCTTGAATTACGTACTTACAATGCTACTCACTTACTATAGTTTGGTACTGAATATTGTAGGGTAATTTCATAGCGTTTATACATCTCATGTATAGGTATGCAATGGTAGTTTGTATGTTTGTTTATGGCTTGGATTTTATTTATTACATTCTAGGTACCTATTTGGATTTGGTGATTTTTGTATGGCCTTTATTTCAATAAGTAGGATTCGCTTTTAAAACCATTACTTTCTTACCTGGTAACGAATTATTTCGGACTGAATGTCTTTTTGTGAAATTGTGTGTTTTGCTTGGCAGCTATAAAAAAAACAAATATATCTACCTTTTTTAATATTATTAATTTATTTTGTCTGTAGGTAGCTAGGTACGCTGCCACAAAATAAATATTTTATTGACAAGACAACATTTGAGAAACTTCAAAACAACTAGCTATTTATTGTGTTGTGTGTAAGAATCTGTAAAAATTCGCGCTCAAAATGCTATATAAAAATCTTAAAAAGCTGGGTAAGTTAAAAAAAGATAATTATTTTGACAAATTTTAAGCACCTACCTATTATTTTATATATCGTTTCAGACTTGATTTCAATACTTGTCCAAAAGCAGCTCAGTCAAACTTTCAAGAAATCGAATCGGATACATACCTACTAAACTATTTTTTTTTAAATAGGTGGCATGTGGGGCAGGTGGTGCTTTGCTGTTGGTTCAAGCTCTAGGTACCGACCTACCTATTTACAAGTTCACAAAACAAAAATTTATATTTATTTAATTTTTAAACTAATAAATAAATAAATATTGAATGTAGATAGGTACATAGGTATATTAGAATTTATTGGAAAATAAAAACATGAACATAATCAAACAAAAATCTGCATTTTTACTTGGGATATATTAAGGTTGTATATTTAGTGTGTGTGTATGTAAATATTTAGGTACAATTGGACTAAGTACATACATAATAAAAAAAATCTGACTTAAGGTTTTCATCAATGTCAGACCATATACAATAATAGAAGCTGAAGCGATTTTCTTCAAACATTGTAGGTAGGTGCATACTGCATACACACTTACATACCTATTTTATCATTATGAAAATCCAATCGAGTGTTAGAAGAAAAGCGAACGTTTTTTTAATTCACTGATTTTCGTACATTGAAGGATATTACACTGAGCTATTGCTCATATTTATTGGTCAAATATCGAAATCGAAAATATTCAATAAATGTGTGATAATAGTTGAATGAACTACGTTAGCTTTTAGTTGAATACTCCATTGGTTATTCAAAATGACGACAATATTAACTTACGCAGGCAAACTCTAAGTTCTTATGCATTGATATAAGATAATTTTAATTTGGTTTTAAAAAAAATTGAATTGAAAATATTGACATAATTTAATTTGGTTTTAAAAAGGTATGAATGATAAAATAATTTATTTTTTTAACGATAATTTCCAATACGATTTTATAAAGTTCTTACGAGTGTTGTGATAATTATATATTAAGTTGGGTCAAAACAATATAGGTACAAAAGTACAAAATCAAACTTTAGAGTTACCAGACTCAAAAGTTATATCATTTGTTTTAAATTAGGTAATGAGGTAATGTTGCCCCCCATCATGGATGGCACCTAAATCTAGAGTATTCTTCCCGCGGCAATCCCGGTAAAGCTGACCCGAAGGATCTCCATTCCTCATCCTTACTGCGGGCTGGCATCCTCTTGTATTCAGCCAAGCCATGCCGATAGGCGAGCTTTGACTGATCAAAGTCAGCCAAACCACGACGCCGACAGGTTTGGAAGTGCTTACGCAGCCTCCTCACCAGTCGACGCTTCACATTCAATTCGGGTGTCCACCACTTAACCCTCTTCCGATTCACCAATAGGCTCCTCGGAAAGAGCGAGCTGGTCGTTGACACCCCCCATGCATTCCTCCTACCATGCAACCTTGGAGTCAACCCCCAATCTCTCAAATGCACCTAGCGAGGTCGATCTAACCTTTATAGCGATTTCCCTCTGATACTGCACCCAATCAACATCATGGAGACGCCAACGCTCCTTATCCCAGCCCTCACTGGCATCCGGTGTACCATCAGAGCGAGCGATCACAACCTGCATCAGGCTGTGGTCACTCACTCCTTCGCCACGACGAATAGAACAGCCAAAACTGAATCTTCGGAGCGCTAGCGTATTCGCGAGGGTCACATCAATATCACTCTGCCCATTCGTTTGAGAGCACCCATGTGACTTACAGCTATCCATTCGCTGAGCACTACACCCCTGCCGGCATTGTCAGACTCGGACGTGCGTCCAGACATCTTACTATACTAAGCAGGGGAAACTGCGTTAGCGTCCAGGCCGAAAATCGCAGGCTGGTTCCCAATCAAACCCAGCAACACATCCAAGTACGCAAGGTATGTCAAGGGAAGGCTTAAAGTAAAGACTGCATAAAATCAGTCTACCAAAACCTCCCTCAACATTCACACACACACCCCATTCACTAGAATCTATCAGCGAACACACAGTGTTTACATCGTTCACTACGACAGCGGCGTTACCCCCTCTGTCAGCGAACGATCGCATATACGGTGGCAGCCCCCTCACCTGCCCTTCGACAGTATAAAGGTCCTGCAATACCTCAACGATACACTGTGTGCTGCATAATATCTGCCCCAACTCATACATGGCTGCTATAGCACCCTGGCAGTTAAATTGAATTAACCTAACCATTTTTTTAGTGTCGAGCACACGCCCTGGCAACCGCAGCATTATAGACTGGACAGTATCTGCAGTAGAGAATGACTTGCGTCAACCCGTCAACGACCGCCCAATTGTTTCAAAGGAAGACCTCCTTTTGGACTTCCTCCCTACCTATGAGGCCTACCAGCTCTTTTTATGTCCGTCATTTTTGCCATGACGCTGGCCAGGCTAAAATTAGAGTCCCAGTTGTCGCCAGCGGTAAACGGCAACGATACGGTACCCTGCCTATGTCCTCCTTTCGAGGAAACTGGCTTGGAAGGGTCCTTCTTCTTCTGGACCTCCACAGAAGCAACAGCAGAGGCAGGCGTTTTCGTGAGCTTCTTCGTAAGCGTAGACAACACCTTCACCACAGTCTTTTTAGGGACATTGGAAGGAGGGGAGGCAACGCATACGGAGGACCCATTTGGGACACCTTCTCTCCACCAACCACCGCTGTAACAGGCACAGCCTCGGAAGAGACCACCTCCATCAGTTCCTCACTAACTAAACCTGCACTCACTACCTCATCGGACACTGGCATCACTTCAGAACTAGCCTCAATTTCAACAAACATATCCTGCATTGCCTGTGCGACTTCCGTCCGTTGACACATGAATTACTTGTTCAACCTGAACATCCTCAATCTGAGTAGCCTGATTTAACACTTTACCGATGACCATCTTACGGCACACGGCTTCAGGGCTTGAGAGACCCTGACTCAAAATCTGAAGTAATGCTAACTCCATGTACATCTACGGGAGCTATCTCCCATTCAGCCAACCATACTGAGGAAAACCGGCAAAAGTTTTAACAAGCTAGAAAGACTTGCAACGTTTACATTCAAGGAACCAAATTTGTACATGACCTAAAATTAAGGCAAAAAAAATACTACAATGTGCCAAAGGAAGTAAAAATTTTATGGTCATTTGTAAAAAACATTCGAAATTCATCTTCATCTTCATCTTCGGTTCCAACGCTCGTCTTTAATGATACCCCTTTTGTCAGCTCAATTTACTTGCAGCAGAGTTCGCTGTTAATTTGAGGCTGTCTGAAAGTGTTATGACTCCTACTAAACTGCAGAGCGTAAAGGATTTTATGGGACGAATCTTCTTTCGCACTCGTGCAGTTGCTAGGGCCCTCAAAGACCTTGATATACACAAATCCGACGGCCCAGATAGTATCCCTCCCATCGTTCTGAAGAGGTGTTCTTCAACGCTGGCAAAACCACTGTGTAAGCTTTTCCATCTATCCTATTCTACTGATCTCTTTCCGAGTGGATGGAAAACAGCATTTGTCCAGCTTGTCTCTAAAAAAGGCGAAACTTCTTCACCCGCTATTTACCGTAGAATTTCACTTACGTCCCTTCTTTCCAATTCATGTAAACGCTGATTAATTATTATCAGCATAAGAAATATCCCAAAGAACGAAATGACCGGCAATATGGCTTTCGCAGCAAAAGGTCCACTGGTGATCTGATGGCATATCGCACCGTACAGTGGCACAAATACTTACATCGTTTTGGGGAAAGTAAGATTATTGCGCTTGATATTTCTAAAGCATTTGACAGAGTTTGACATCAAGCTCTCTTATCGAAAATGCTTGCATTTGGCATCGATGAATATTTTCTTTGTTGGATTAGAAATTACCTTTCGGACAGTTCAATACAAGTTGTATTGGACGGTTTCAAGTCTGATATTCACAAAATATATGCTGGTATGCCATAGGGCTCCGTATTGTCTCCGACCCTTTTCCTCATTTTTATTAGTGATCTCTTATCTGGAACTACTAATCCACTTAATTGCTTTGACGATAGTACTCTCAGCTTTTCATATTCGTTTTCAGATTCACATCCTTGTTCTTCGGATGTGCAATTGGAACGGCAGCATATGATAAACTTATTAAATTCTGATCTCGACAGCATTGTCCAATGGAGAATAAAATACCGCGTAGAATTTAATGCTTCACAAACTCAGCGCTGTCTTCTGCCATTAAAGCAGAACCCACCCCCATGCCGCTATCCATGAGCAGCACTTGCATTGAAGAAACCGATCAGCTTTCAGTCCGCGACATGTGCATCACAAACCACTGATTGTGGAACGAACACATATTTGATGTCGCCAAAAACGCTGCAAAGTTTTATATCTACCTTTTTTAATATTATTAATTTATTTTGTCTGTAGGTAGCTAGGTACGCTGCCACAAAATAAATATTTTATTGACAAGACAACATTTGAGAAACTTCAAAACAACTAGCTATTTATTGTGTTGTGTGTAAGAATCTGTAAAAATTCGCGCGCTCAAAATGCTATATAAAAATCTTAAAAAGCTGGGTAAGTTAAAAAAGATAATTATTTTGACAAATTTTAAGCACCTACCTATTATTTTATTTATCGTTTCAGACTTGATTTCAATACTTGTCCAAAAGCAGCTCAGTCAAACTTTCAAGAAATCGAATCGGATACATACCTACTTAACTATTTTTTTTTAAATAGGTGGCATGTGGGGCAGGTGGTGCTTTGCTGTTGGTTCAAGCTCTAGGTACCGACCTACCTATTTACAAGTTCACAAAACAAACATTTATATTTATTTAATTTTTAAACTAATAAATAAATAAATATTAAATGTAGATAGGTACATAGGTATATTAGAATTTATTGGAAAATAAAAACATGAACAAAATCAAACAAAAATCTGCATTTTTACTTGGGATATATTAAGGTTGTATATTTGGTGTGTGTGTATGTAAATATTTAGGTACAATTGGACTAAGTACATACATAATAAAAAAAATCTGACTTAAGGTTTTCATCAATCTCAGACCATATACAATAATAGAAGCTGAAGCGATTTTCTTCAAACATTGTAGGTAGGTGCATACTGCATACACACTTACATACCTATTTTATCATTATGAAAATCCAATCGAGTGTTAGAAGAAAAGCGAACGTTTTTTTAATTCACTGATTTTCGTACATTGAAGGATATTATACTGAGCTATTGCTCATATTTATTGGTCAAATATCGAAATCGAAAATATTCAATAAATGTGTGATAATAGTTGAATGAACTACGTTAGCTTTCAGTTGAATACTCCATTGGTTATTCAAAATGACGACAATATTAACTTACGCAGGCAAACTCTAAGTTCTTATGCATTGATATAAGATAATTTTAATTTGGTTTTAAATAAAATTGAATTGAAAATATTGACATAATTTAATTTGGTTTTAAAAAGGTATGAATGATAAAATAATTTATTTTTTTAACGATAATTTCCAATACGATTTTATAAAGTTCTTACGAGTGTTGTGATAATTATATATTAAGTTGGGTCAAAACAATATAGGTACAAAAGTACAAAATCAAACTTTAGAGTTACCAGATTCAAAAGTTATATAATTTGTTTTAAATTAGGTAATGAGGTTATGTTGCGATGTACAATAACATTGAAATTTATTGGATTTACAAATATAATAGTAAATTTAAAGAAATCGTTACGAACCTGTATGTTGTTATGATAAACGTTATTATTTTTTTTTTGTAAAATCAAAGTGTATTGAAAAAAGTTTTGAGGTAACAATCAAACGTAACATTACGATGATAGCGAAGACGAACAAAGATGGTCTAAGAATTCTGTCCGTCTGTATGTCTATCTGTGTGTCAGTCTGTCGGGTGGGCAATTTTTTCTGAAATTTCTATTTTAAATTTATATTATTAAATATTTAAAATGTTCATCCCAATTTTTTTTAGAAAAAAATTTAGAAATTTATATATAAAAATTAAGCGAACTTAAAAATACTTTAAGTCGTTTTCATTAAAAATTTTGTACATATAATGTGATCGAACATAGGAGCAAGTACGTGCGATCCAGTCATGTATTTTATTTTTTTAAAGCCGTGAAATATTTAAAAGGACTTCAAACTGAATTATAAAATTCATGAGTATTTAAGCACCTACGTACAATGTATATTTAAGTCTAGATTATCGATTTTAATCATGTAACTTAGGATTGTAATGTATACCTGAATTATAAAATTCCTACCTACATAGATGGAACCTAGCTATGCAAATATGTACATACCGTGAATGTCAAAAGTAAGTAACAACCCATATGGTTTGTTGAATAATATACAATATAAACAACAAATTAAAGAAAATTCGATTTCCAAAAATATAAAACAAAAGCTTTATTATAGCAGTAAATCAAAATAAACATAAAAATCAAAATAAATCTAATTTTCACTAATAAAAAAACTAAACATATTCCATATTTTACTTGTCAAAAGTAAATAAACATCTGTTATTTCTTTAATAAATATATTCAATTAGTACTTCGTTTGGCTCTCTTTAGACTTTATAACTTCTTTAAGTCTACCTGTCATGGATAGACCAGTTATTTGTAACATCAGAACATATTTGGGACCATTCTTCAACTAAAGCCTTTTTTAAATCTTCTATGTTCTCTTTAGTGCTTTTACGAATTTAAGTGTCCAAATGATCCCATAAATATTTATGGTGTTTAGGTTAAAATAGTCTTACTTATTCATTGTTCTTTTAATGAAGACAAGACATCCGACCCCAAATGCCGCCATTCCCCCCACACGTTCACTGAATCTCCACCATGTTTCACTGTGCTTCTTACATCTTGTTCACTAAATTCTTTTTTGGCTTTTCAGCTTTTTTAGTTTTCAAGTTCCTTTGAAATTTTCCAATGTTTTAAATTTTTCAAATTTATCAATATTTTTTTCACTGAAACAAGGTTTCTATTAATAATTTTGCTATTTTCTCTATATGATGTTCCTTTTTCTTCAAATCCACAATAGATTTTTGCGTTTCCAAAGAAATTTCACTTCTCATTGATAAAAAGTAATTTTTCAATAACTACTGTCAAGCTTTTAAATACAATTACAGCTTACAATCTAAAGTAATGTAAAAAGAAAGATTTAACTCTACCGCCATAACTATTACGTTTTTTATATTTTATTGGTAATAAATGTACTAGTTTTATTTTGAATTTTTATTTTTATTGACTGCTAATAAATAAAGCCTTTGTTTTATATAATTGAAATTCCATTTATGATTATTTATTTTTATTAAATTGTATATTATTATATGGGTTTTTACTCACTTTTGACACTCACAGTACCTATCATAGAGAAACTTGAGACTTGTCAATTTCCGATCTAATCAAGCCAAGTGCATTCGTATGAACACTGCATCGAACTTAATAAACAAAGTCTTTGCGTTGAGTGACCGAAAATTCCACACCGCTAATGAAGAAAAATTTACACAAATACTCTTAGACTACAGCTTTCCGACAGAAGTTATAAGGAACTTGATACTTCGTCAAAAACACCAAGTTCGTTCAGAAAATAAGTTGGAAGAGAGAAGATGTGTTTATAAGAGTGTCGTTTATGTCCCCGCGAAAAACAACCCGGAAGTCAACTTGGCATATAGGTCGAACCAGATTGTTGCATCCCTATTCACCAACCTGAAGGCGAAACCCGACAAAGATCGCCGTTCAGACGTAGTTTATAAAATAAATTGCCAGGGGAAAACGGATGAATCCTGCAATCTCTGCTACATCGGCACCACCAAACAACTCCTTCGGCAAAGAATGGCGAACCACAAGTCAGATACGTTCTGAGAAGACCTTGCAAAAGAAAAACATACATCTAAACGTTACACACTAGAGACAATAATATGAACCGCAAACAAGCCACACAAAATATATCTGCCGTTTACTGTTCATTAGTTTCTGACAGTAAATATCATAAAACGTAGACTAATCTTCGAATGAGAAGTGTTCAAAATCTGTTTTTAATCTGTTTTTTTATATGTTTCAAACAAATTATTGTTTTGTATATTAAGAATCTTAAAATTTAACGTTATGTAAGTCATATTTTGTTCGTTTACTTGTATCAATATGTACAACATTATATATCTTTTTATTTTTGTAAATAAAGACACCCCTGAAGAGGACGGCAACCACCGCCGAAACGTTGGGAAAATAAAATGAAAATTGCTTTCATTTAATCATCATTACGACCAATAAAGCCGATGAGAATCACTTTTAAAAATTTTCCAAAGTCCAAATAGGTCCGAATAATAGTTTATTTAAAAAAAAAATCAATGATAAAATATATTTTTGTTTTCTTAAAAATGGGCTGCACTATTCTAAGAACGCACACATATTGTTTTATCAAATATTTTTTCTAACAGTGTTGTTACAACGTTACCCGTTGTTTTTTTTGCTTCGGCACAACATTTTTGTTTAAGTACCTTTTCAAGATAATGTCAAACAACTATTAAATACGAGGTTTTGAAAAAATCAATCAAGGGTTTTTCGAAATATATTGAGTTAAACAAATTTGTTGAAACATTTTGGTTTAAGTTTTGGGGAGTTTCTCCATAATGAAATTTTAAAAAAAAATTAAATAAGCCGTGTTCAAGAAAATCGTGAACCAATCGTGATTACCAAGTACATTTTCCCGTCATTAATCAACTAATTTTCTTCAAGATTTACCTTTTTCGCATAATAAAATGTACCGTTATTTTTGGTCTCAAAAAATGCAAAAAACCTATGGGCATATACCTATTACCGAAAGAACATTATTACTACCAAGATTGAAGAAAATCTATGCACGCGCTTAGGCGGTGGACTCACAAACAGACAGATAGACGGAATTGCTGGACCCAATTCATTCGTGTTCTCTATCTCACTAGCAATACCAAAAACACGAGCGGGGAAAGCAAAACTTGCAAAATATTCGCTGAAGTCTTCCACAACAACTACAAACATGCTTGATACCACTGAGATACATTCTCTGATAAAATCTCAAGGTGATTCACTTTCTCAGCAATTAAAATCAATGGAAGATAATCTGGCAACAAGAATAAGTGCCATCGAACAAAAAATGAAAATTATAGATGATCTGGCCGGCAACCTAAACGAGCTTAATGATCGTGCAGTGCATTAGAAGAAGTTTTTGTGCGAGTTGACTGCTTAGACGGAGAAGTTAACAAGATTAATAAAACAACACCAAACAATGACTTTCAAAACCATTAAATCGAAAAAAACAACCGTCTGCACCGAAATCGAAAGCTTAAAGGCACAAGTTGAATCAATTAATATTAATAATCTGTCAACGGATGCGTTCTCATCGGAATACCGACATTTCCAGGAGAACACCATATGCTATAAATTGAACTATCAACCACCACAACTGTGTAAAATCTATCGCGCAAGCCACAGAGAAGATTCAATAATTATTATTAAATTTGTCTCCGCGCATGATGAAAACAGTACACTAAAAGCGTTTGCTAACTTTCGTAAGATTTTGGGTAGACCGGCAGTGGCTCTTCTCTTGACACACAGGTATCGTTGTCGTTTGCTGATGTCGACCGATGCACCACTTGGATATAGCCACGTGCCACACAGGCAGTGCGACACTATTTGGTACCGGTATGAAAATGGTGTCTTTCACTGGGCACTTAGGCACCCCTTTATTTCCTTTGTTTGAAGGCAAAAGAAAATGCATTTCGTTACAATTTACACAATTTAATATGTAACTTTATTCAAAAGGAAAGTTAAACCCAGAATTAATGACATCAATTATTATATATTAAAAAAATGGAGCTTAACAAAAATGACTTATTTATATCTCTGGTGGAAAAGAACGACCTAAGTCGTGGTCTAACGAAGAATGCCGCCACATGGCCAGTCACAATCGACAATGGAATATGTTTGCCATTAGAGGAGCACCGACATTTAGTTGTCATATATAGGTTGGTACTCTCCTACTTGGTTGATTGGGTCTGTTCATGTTAGGTATATAGTCCACATTCAGCTTTTCATTGTGGTGTGCTTACACGCGTAGGTAGTGTCCGCCACATCACTCCCCCGCCAGTTGAGTGCAGGGAGCTGCGCTTACCGAAACCCGCTGGGACGACAAATTTTTCCGCCTGTGCGCGTTTTTTGGTCAGGTGCAATGGAAGTGTGGTTGTCCGAAAATGTTACTTTTTTGATTACGATTGGTTCCGGTTTCGTGATCCGTGAGAAACGTATCGCATCTGCTTCCGAAAAACAAGGTTTTAGGTGGCCGATGCCGATAACCTATTCTTTACCGTGGACGAGGACTTGTATAAGTTTTTTCGGCACGATCGAGAGCTGTGAACGGTCCTTAATAGGGTTGCTGAAGGGTTTTACGAACTGCGTCGACCCTGACGAAAACGCGAGCGCAATTTTTTAGTTCCTGAAATACAAAAGGCTTATGATATCATTGATGCGAAGGCACAACTGGTCGAACGGAATCGAAGTGCCGGTAGAGTTCTTTGACGAACTCAGATTGAGGAACGACCGCCTTATTAGTTAAAAAGAAATACGAAGGTAATATAATATAATAATATTTTGTCCAAAAACTAGCTCAGATGCGCTGGCTTCGAAATCTTACCGATAAATGGCTCTGAGCCCCATTAGAACGTGTGGCAATTTCCTAGTCCACTGCATATCGTTATGACATTTAAGCGATGCTTTGAGCGTTCGATGCCACCGTTCGATGAATCCGTTCGCTTTGAGATTGCACGCAGTGGTGCGATGGTGTTCTATACCGAGACGCTTGCAAAGTTCGTTGTATAAGCCGGATTCGAACTGCAAGCCTTGATCGGTCACAATGACAGAAGGTATACCGTACCGCGAAAACCAATTAGTGAATAATCCGTTTGCGATCGTTTCGGCTGAAATATCGGAGATTGGAACTGCTTCCGGCCAACGCGTATACCTGTCTATGATATTGAGCAGGTATCGAAATCCTTCCGATGGTGGAAGAGGCCATACTAAGTCGATATGAATTTCATCGAACCGTTTGGAAACCGGAGGAAATTGTCCGAGTGGACTTCTGACATGTTTCGAGATTTAAGACTTTTGCCAGATCATACAGGCTTTTGCCCAATTTCGACAATCTTTGTTGATGCCTGGCCAAATATACTTTTTCGCTATTGATTTGACCGAGGATCGCACTCCTTGATGAGCTAAACCGTGAACCGAGTGGGAAATTAGTTTCCGAAAGTCTTTGGGTTTGTACGGACGAGGTGTACCGGTTGAAGTATCGCATAGAATTAACTTGTTTGAATTCGGAGTGTTGTATTTTTCAAATTGCAAAGACGAAGAAGTGCAAATCACGCAACTCCTAATCGCATAGTTGTGCATGGGCGATTTTATGGAAGTCTATTTGAGCTGATAAAATTATTTCGTTTAACTTTGACAATGCATCTGCTACCACGTTTTCCTTGCCGGGTATGTATTGAATATCGATAGAAAATTGACCGACAAAATCCATATGCCGAAGTTGCCGGGGTGAAGCTTTGGATGCCTTTTGCCGAAAAGCGAAAGTGAGAGGCTTGTGATCCACGAAAAAAGTGAAAGGTTGCGCCTCGAGGAAATATAGAAAATGCTTAATCGAGAGATATACGGCCAAAAGCTCTCTGTCGTAAGTACTATATTAACGTTGAGCCTGGTTTAGTTTGACCGAGAAGAATGAAAAAGGTTGCCAACTATCGCTACGGTATTGCATTAGTACGCCTACGATTGCGAAATCTGACGCGTCGACATATAAAGAATATTTCGCATCAGGAATTGGGAAAGACCTTGCATCACTCGAACGAAAAGAGGGAATTTGACGCTAATTCGATAATTGTTTTATCACTATTCTTTTTCTTGCCTTTAAGAAGTTCTGTCAACGGAAATTGTATCTCGGCAGCTTTAGGAATAAAGCGCCGGTAAAAATTTAACATTCCTTAAAACCGCGTCAGTTCGGAGATGTTTTTAGGAGGCTTGACATTTGTAATTGCTTCGACTTTGCTAGGTGGAGGTTTGGTTCCCTCTGCTTATAAAAGATGACCAAGGAAGGTGACGTTAGCTTTGGCGAAGTTACATTTCTCGGTATTAAATACAATTCCGAATTTTTCTAATCGTTGAAATAATATTTTAAGATGCAGTAAATGTTCGGTTAAGTCTTTTAAGGCCACCAGAATGTCGTTGATGTATACGAAACAGAAAGGAAGATCCCGAAAAATCGAATGCATAAAACGTTGAAACGTTTGGGAAGCATTCCTTAAACCGAACGTCATTCTGATTAACTTAAAAAGTCCGAGCGGAGTGGTAATTGCTGTTTTCGGAATTTCGACCTCCTCGATGGATATCTGGTGATAGGCGCGTACCAAATCTATGGTGGAGAAAACCGTTTGGCCATATAATTGATGCCCGAAATGTTGAATATGCGATACCGGGTAGTTGTCGGGTTGAGTGACCGCGTTAAGCAAACGGTAATCGCCGCAAGGTCTCCATTCTACATTTTTCTTTAGAACTAGATGTAAAGGTGTGGCCCAAGGACTGCTACTTGGTCTACAAACACCTTGTTCCAACAAAAAATCGAACTCTTTCTTTGCTGCCTTCAGCTTGTCTGGAGGCAGTAGACGCGGTTTGCTAACGATAGGCCGTGTAAGCCCGGTCAGGATAGCGTGTTTGACGTCATGTTGAATAGGAAGTATAAAAACATTCTCTTTGGAAACTATGTTGAAATCTTTGATTAAGCGACGAATATTTTCATCGATCGAGCATTGGTATAAAACTGAAAGTCTTTGCGTTGAGTCTTTTTTTAGTTCGCCTAACGATAGTGAATTGGATTGCAGATCAACGAGGCGACTGTTCTTCAAATCAACTAGTAGACCGAAATTCCGAAGGAAATCGGCGCCTAGAATGGGTTTGCTTATGTTTGCATATATAAAAACCCACGAAAAAATTCGACACAGACCTAAGTCTAGAGAAAGACGTGTGCGACCGTAAGTCGAGGCCGAAGAGCCGTTTGCTGCGAAAAGTTGATTTGATTTCGGGTGTCGTTTTTTAATTGCCGCAGTTGCGAGTAAAACTGAGACGTCTGCCTTTGAATCGATCAAAAATATTGAAAATTGAAATGTGCTATGTGTCAACATATAGTCCTTAACTTCTTTTTATTACATTTGTACCTAATTTGCATACTTGAATTAATAAAGCAAGTTTAGTCTTAACATTACTTCATCCTAGAAATATCGTGTTTTATTTCTTGCTCGGATTTCCTAAAAGTTTCACAGGTTATGGGCCCAGACACGCAGCGGAAAAGTTAAAAGTTTAATAGCGTCTTATTGTTTAATTAAATTATAGATATACTTTGAATAAGTATTTAATTTAACTTGTAATCGATTGTAACGCGGACTATATTTTTTTTACTTGTCGTATTCGGGCATAAAAATGGAAACTGATCTGCAACGGGTTGATAAATTGCAGGGTAGTGAGCAATGACTGGTTCGGAAATTCCAAATTAAAGTTTTGTTAAGAGCATATGAATTGTGGGACATAGTTGATGGTTCCTCAGAAAAACCTCTCGTTAAAACTGAAACAGCGGACGCGGATTCTGAGTTGCTTAAGAAGTGGGTTCGATGCGACAGTAAGGCACAGAAGATAATTGTGACATCAATGGGGCAGGAGCCAATGCTGCATATAATGTCTTGTGAAAGTGCTTTCGACATGTGGACCAAGCTTGAGAATGTCTATGAGCAAAAATCCAAGACGTCTGTGCATTTGCTTTACAGAGACTTTATAGCTTTACTAAAAGCGAAGATGAAAATCTCTCTATTCACATCTCAAAGCTTCAAAAAATTGTTCAACAGCTCAAAGATCTTGGTGAGGATGTCTCAGAGACTATGGTCATTACCAAAATTTTAATGACTCTACCGGTGACATATAATCACTTCTACAGTGCATGGGAGTCAACAGCAGCAAGTGAGCAAACATTAAAAAATTTAACTGCACGTCTGTTGATGGAGGAGTCAAGAATGAATATGCAAAATGAAGTTGAATGTGAAGCTCTCATGGCAAGAAAAAGTAAAACGTCATCAAAAACAGTACCTCGTCGAGAAAGCGGTAAAAGCAAGAAACTGGGAAAGTGTTTTATCTAAAATAGAATATGTTCACTTGGAACATATTCTATTTTAAATAAAACATCTTCATAGTGTTCTCTTATAAAATGGTACCTCAAATCTATGTGTTTTGTGCGTTTGTGAAATTCAGGGTTTTTAATCAATTTAATAGCACTTTGATTGTCTAAGTACAACGTTGAACAGGTTGAATTTGCTCTGGTCAGCTCACAGAAAAGTTTCTGCAACCATACCAAGTCTTTGAAAGCCTCTGACGCAGCTATGTACTCAGATTCGGTAGTCGAAAGTGATACACATTTTTGTCTTTGGGACTGCCAAGAAACTGCTCCTCCACAAAGCGTTGTAACCGCGCCACTCGTCGACCTTCTTGTCTCAACGCCACCCGCATAATCGGCATCGCTGAAACAATGTAAATACATTTTATTGGTAAGATTATAAATTATACCGTGGTCAATGGTTCCTTTGATATATTTAAATATACGCTTCACTGCGCATATATTGGTCTCATCTGGATTTTCCAAGTACCTGCTTACTGAGCTAATGGCGAACGAGATGTCAGGTCTAGTTCCAACAGCCAAATACATGAGTGACCCAACTGCCTCACGAAACGGAAATTGTCCAGCATGACGACCTCTACTGAGAGAATTAGGTGTTTTTCAGATGGAGTTGAGACTGGTTTTGAATCGTTCATAAAAAATTTTATTCAAAAGTCTTCTCGCATAAGCAGCTTGATGAATCATTACAGCACCGTCTTGTCTTCGTGAAATTTCCAGCCCAAGAAAATAGTTCGCTTCACCATGTGTTACTTCAAACTCCTGCTGTAG
The DNA here is from genome assembly GCA_910595825.1 of Philhelius pedissequus. Classification (NCBI taxonomy): domain Eukaryota; kingdom Metazoa; phylum Arthropoda; class Insecta; order Diptera; family Syrphidae; genus Philhelius; species Philhelius pedissequus. The sequence continues at coordinate 215,185,979 of OU343160.1, read as the reverse complement.
ATATTTTAGTAAATCATCCACATCTTCTTTGCTTGACGCAGCCACCAAACCATCGTCGATATAGATCGCAAGCAAAACCTTTTTCTTTTTGGAACTGCTAATAAATACACAAGGATCATAAAGACTTACTTTAAAGGCGAATTGTTGAAGAAAACCAGAGAACTTCTTGTTCCAACACCTCGAAGACTGCTTAAGCCCATAGAGGCTTTTCTGCAACTTGAGGACTCTGCCGCTTCCATCATCATACCCTTCAGGTTGCCGCATAAAGATGTGCTCCGATAGATCGCCATTCTAAAATGCGGTTTTGATGTCAAATTGAAACAATTTCAGATTTTCGGCTGCAGCAATAGCCAAAATTGTTCGAATTGACGCAAATTTGACGACAGGACTGAATGTTTCAGAATAATCTAGACCATATTCTTGACTATAGCCTTTTATAACTAGACGGGCCTTATAACGACTAACTTCGCCATCTGTCGAGAGTTTTACTTTATAAACCCATTTATTACCGATTACCTTTCTTCCTTTGGGTAAATTGACCAGCTGCCAGGTGTTGTTCTTGAGTAAACTTGTGATTTCCTCGTCCATCGCATACTTCCATCTTTCTGCTAGTGGAGAATCCATTGCTTTTCGAAAATTCGGAGGTTCAATAAGTCCAGCAACAAATGCAAAGCCCTCAGACATAACAAAGTTTGAATGTTTTCTCTTACGAAGTTTTGATCTGTAATCTTCTTGAAATGAATCACATTTTGCTTTATTATTCTCCTCTTCGTCTTCCTCGTCTAAACCATCACCTCGCACACCTTCTTCTTCTGCAACAACTACATCTGCACCAGTTCCTTGTTTACCACTTTCAGCATGAACATCACAATCATCTACGCCGCCTTCGCCTGCATCGCTTTCTTCTGCACTAGCACCTTCTTCACCAGCTTCGACATCACCTTGGCCCACCCTTGAAGAAAAAGCGTCCTCCTCGTCATCAAACGTCTCGTGTTCAAACATCTTTATATAAACAAAATCGGTTTCTGCTTCTTTGAGGTTACACTGGTTACCAAGACATTCATTAAATAGAACATCTCGCGAAATGTCTACCTTTTTCGTGTCATCAAAAAAATTCGATGCCCTTTTGTGTTACAAGAGTAGCCTACCCAAACGCTTTTTCTAGCTTTCTTATGCCATTTTTTTGTTTTCTGACTAGGTACATGCATATACACCTCACAACCAAAATGCTAAAACTCAAAAAAATTACTCTTCTTGTTGAACCAAACCTCATAAGGAGACTTCCCTGCTACTGGACTTGGACAGCTCCTATTCAAAACATAAACTGCAGTATTCACTGCCTCAGCCCAAAGTTTCGCATTGAGGTTTCTGCCACACAACATCGACCTAGCTGCTTCCACGATCGTCCGCATATCTCGTTCGGCTCGCCCATTTTGTTGCGGAGTATATGGAACGGTTTTCTGATGACATATGCCCTGAGCTCTAAGCAAGAATTCAACGTCTTTATTAATGAATTCTAAGCCATTATCGGTACGTAGAACTTTGACAGAGTAACCTGTATCGATCTTTACTTGCTCTATATATTTTTTTAACAATGCACTAACTTCAGTTTTGTGCTTGATGAAATAAACATGACGAAAACTAGAGCAATCATCTTTCATTAAAAGAAAATATCTAGACCCTCCATATGAGGTTTCGTGCATGGGACCGCAAAGATCACAATGTATTAACTCTCCTGGTAACGATGCTCTATTCAGACTCTTGGCAAACGGCAGTCTGTGGCTTTTTCCCATTGCACAAGCAGAACAAAAGAATGAATCTCCTGTATAGGAAATATTGTTGGATTTCAGAAACTCTTTAACGTAATTTATGTTCTGATGACAGAGTCGCTCATGCCACGATTGTAGATCATTACCATCTCTACGACTTGAACATTGAACCGCACTATTGACCTGTGATTCACCCACCATCACCACTTGAAACAACAACTTAAACATCTTATTTTGGCGCAAACCAACAGCAACAACATCATCATTTTTTAGCAACTCGCACTCATTTTTATTTGATCTCATTTGTAGCCCCTTATCAAGTGCACAACTCGCAGAAAATAAATTTAATTTTATATCGGGGACGTATAAAACATTGGATATATGCTTCTCTATCCAATCCACCTAGTTATACGACAGAATATTGATATCACCGGTACCATACGCATGAATAATTTCACCATTTCCCACGCGAATATTAACTGGTTTGTCAAATTTTTTGAAAGAAACGAACCACTCTTTTCGAGACGTCATGTGGTCGCTTGCTCCAGAGTCAAGAAACCAACTATCCTTTTCTGTCATTTTCGCAAATACAGTTTGAGATATAAAAGCTTCCCCTCTTTTCACGTCACATGATGTGTTGTTTTTCTCTCTCTGCCTTGTAGGACAATCCGCTTTAAAATGACCCGTTTTCTTGCAGATAAAACACTTTCCCAGTTTCTTGCTTTTACCGCTTTCTCGACGAGGTACTGTTTTTGATGACGTTTTCCTTTTTCTTGCCATGAGAGCAAGTTTAGTCTTAACCTTACTTCATCCTAGAAATATCGTGTTTTATTTCTTGCTCGGATTACCTAAAAGTTTCACAAAAAATGTTAGCTTATTTGTTGAGTCCTTAACGAAAAGGCGGCGGTTTGCAAAGAGAGTGCCCGAGTTGTAAGCCGCTAACGACTGGGCCTTTCGTTTCCCGAAAAATTCCGATTGAGATTTCTGAAACAGCAAGGTGGATCGCACTTGCGAGCTTCGTTGCCAAAACGACGATGATACCAGCACATGCGCCGGCTGAATTGCTCGCGAGAACTTGAAAACGGTCGTGGAAACGCGGACCTGTCTCGGCTGGAGCGTTGACTGATCTGTCGGCATAAAGCCGCCACTTCTGTTTGTAAATCCTGTAGCGTTGAAGTATTATTACATTCTAGCTGGGACGATTGACCGATTTCGCGAATATTATTGCTGGCTATCCCGAAAACCTCGTTCGAATTTGCTACTAAACTTACGATCCTATCGGCCGTTTTAGCGAGGCTGTCTAACTCATCATTAGAACACGTTAAAATTGCCTGAGCGGTTTGCGGTAAACGCTGAAGCCACAAACTCCTGAGCACTGATTCTAGAAATTGGTTTTCGGCCAGAGTACGCATTTGTCTTAAAAGCTCACTGGGTTTTTTATCGCCTAAAACCGTTTCATACACTAATTTTTGAAAGCGAATGTCCTTAGGATCGATGAGGCGCGAAAAAACGGTTGATTTAAGATGCTCGTGTAAACCGCTTCCGGGCGGCGGATTAAAAATTACGTCCCTACACAAATTTGATGTACGCGAATCGAGAAAAATACTTGGTGCTATCTGATCTAATTTGCGCTACAGCGAGCTGCCCTTCTAAAATTCAGACCACACGTCCGGATTGTCGGGCCAAAAAGTTAAATTCTTAAATGCCAAAGCACTTACTTGATTACTCGAAGATTCTGTTTGACTCCCTGCATGTCTGGCGGAATCTGACGAGTTTCGACTATCCATAACCCCCTGTCGATCTGTGCCTCGTCCAGTAAGGTCGGGCATCCCGTTCGACTGGCCAAAAAAAAATTTAACCTGTAAAAAAAAAAAACACAAAAAGTGGATTACTTTTCTTGATAATAATGAATAAAAATCAGCAAATTTATGATTGATTATATGTAAAGTATAAGTTGTAGCAAAGAATCAAGATTATTAGGCACAGAAGATAATTGTGACATCAATGGGGCAGGAGCCAATGCTGCATATAATGTCTTGTGAAAGTGCTTTCGACATGTGGACCAAGCTTGAGAATGTCTATGAGCAAAAATCCAAGACGTCTGTGCATTTGCTTTACAGAGATTTTATAGCTTTACTAAAAGCGAAGATGAAAATCTCTCTATTCACATCTCAAAGCTTCAAAAAATTGTTCAACAGCTCAAAGATCTTGGTGAGGATGTCTCAGAGACTATGGTCATTACCAAAATTTTAATGACTCTACCGGTGACATATAATCACTTCTACAGTGCATGGGAGTCAACAGCAGCAAGTGAGCAAACATTAAAAAATTTAACTGCACGTCTGTTGATGGAGGAGTCAAGAATGAATATGCAAAATGAAGTTGAATGTGAAGCTCTCATGGCAAGAAAAAGTAAAACGTCATCAAAAACAGTACCTCGTCGAGAAAGCGGTAAAAGCAAGAAACTGGGAAAGTGTTTTATCTAAAATAGAATATGTTCACTTGGAACATATTCTATTTTAAATAAAACATCTTCATAGTGTTCTCTTATAAAATGGTACCTCACATCTATGTGTTTTGTGCGTTTGTGAAATTCAAGGTTTTTAATCAATTTAATAGCACTTTGATTGTCTAAGTACAACGTTGAACAGGTTGAATTTGCTCTGGTCAGCTCACAGAAAAGTTTCTGCAACCATACCAAGTCTTTGAAAGCCTCTGACGCAGCTATGTACTCAGATTCGGTAGTCGAAAGTGATACACATTTTTGTCTTTGGGACTGCCAAGAAACTGCTCCTCCACAAAGCGTTGTAACCGCGCCACTCGTCGACCTTCTTGTCTCAACGTCACCCGCATAATCGGCATCGCTGAAACAATGTAAATACATTTTATTGGTAAGATTATAAATTATACCGTGGTCAATGGTTCCTTTGATATATTTAAATATACGCTTCACTGCGCATATATTGGTCTCATCTGGATTTTCCAAGTACCTGCTTACTGAGCTAATGGCGAACGAGATGTCAGGTCTAGTTCCAACAGCCAAATACATGAGTGACCCAACTGCCTCACGAAACGGAAATTGTCCAGCATGACGACCTCTACTGAGAGAATTAGGTGTTTTTCAGATGGAGTTGAGACTGGTTTTGAATCGTTCATACAAAATTTATTCAAAAGTCTTCTCGCATAAGCAGCTTGATGAATCATTACAGTACCGTCTTGTCTTCGTGAAATTTCCAGCCCAAGAAAATAGTTCGCTTCACCATGTGTTACTCCAAACTCCTGCTGTAGATATTTTAGTAAATCATCCACATCTTCTTTGCTTGACGCAGCCACCAAACCATCGTCGATATAGATCGCAAGCAAAACCTTTTTCTTTTTGGAACTGCTAATAAATACACAAGGATCATAAAGACTTACTTTAAAGGCGAATTGTTGAAGAAAACCAGAGAACTTCTTGTTCCAACACCTCGAAGACTGCTTAAGCCCATAGAGGCTTTTCTGCAACTTGAGGACTCTGCCGCTTCCATCATCATACCCTTCAGGTTGCCGCATAAAGATGTGCTCCAATAGATCGCCATTCAAAAATGCGGTTTTGATGTCAAATTGAAACAATTTCAGATTTTCGGCTGCAGCAATAGCCAAAATTGTTCGAATTGACGCAAATTTGACGACAGGACTGAATGTTTCAGAATAATCTAGACCATATTCTTGACTATAGCCTTTTATAACTAGACGGGCCTTATAACGACTAACTTCGCCTGTTGACGACAAGATTTTTATTATAAAAAATTAGTAAAAAATATGTTTTCCGTAAGAAATAAAAAATGCAACCACTTTGTTGGAAATTTGAAAAATTGTAATTTTATTGGGTCATAAGACCTAGTGTATAGTCGATTTGTACATTGGATCTATTAATTCGTTGACGTTTGTAATGTGCTGAATAATTGTGGAACATAAGTTTGAATTATGGCTCGTTCTGATGTGTCCTTTTTACACGAGTACTTTCGTACATTCTCCGGCCTCGCAATAGAAATGTTCAATATGGAACCCAGTTTCAATCCAATATTGATTGACCGTGTGGATCTGTATTTATGCAAAATGGCATCACTTCTGATATTTGGGCACTGCATTATCGTCCATATAAACCCAGAGCTTTTCTTATCGTTCATTTGACATGAAAAGAGACAAAAGTATTAATAAATGCATTCAGAAACAAACAAGTACAACAAACAAAGTCAACAATATTATGATGTACAACCAGAAGACGGAGATTTCGTTAAAAGTGTGCCATCTCGTTTTATTACTTTTATTAATGAATTGTGTTGTACTGTACTTGACATCAAATATCCGTGTCGTCGCCATTATGTGTAAAGTTGTAAATTTTCTCGTGCGTGTGCGGTTCGATTTGTGTGTTTTATTTGTAAAAATAAATTAAATAAATTAATTCGGTCGTACTATCCTTGCTTCAATTGGATTATCAGGTGAGTTATTGTTGCTGTGACGAATGAATGCTGATGAAGTGGGCGATTTCGCGGTGTGTGCAAAATTGTGTGTGTGTGATTTGCTAATTTTAATTTTATTTCAAATGATTTGGTTTTCCTTTTAATTTTATTAGATAATTTTAATTAATTAATAATTGGCTTCGGTGCCGTTATTATATAATATTAACTTCCTTATATATTAAGTGAAGTGGCGTATATACTAGTTGGCGTTATAGACTAGTAATATATATTACAGTGGGGAAGGTCATTTTCCAGTTGGAAATATTTGACTTATCGGGAAGTTTGTTTACCTTTTATTTGAGTGAGTATCGAGTGATAAACAATAAAAAAAGAAGTAAGAAAAAAAAGAAATATTTGTTATCAAAAGTGCAACAATGAATAATCCATTTCAATGATGTGTACTAATTGTGTAATTGTTGTTTATCAAATAATTTAATGAAACCAGTGCGGTGTGTTAATTAATTTCCTTGGATAAATTTATTGGTTCCGCTTTCGATAAATAATTTTGTGACGTTTGATCGTGGTTGTAAATATATTTTGTTCAAATGATTTGTTTTGATTCGGTGTTTTAAATATTTCGAAATTGTTTTAATTTCATTTTTGATTAATCGGGAATTAATTGTGATGAAATTTGAAGTTGCATTAAAGTTGATTTCCATAAAATTTTGAATTATTTTAATTAATTTGTTTTGGGCTTTGACGTTTGATGTGCTTTGCGGTTGTGAAATTTATTAAATTTTTCTTCAATTAGAATTTGTTGCGATGATGTGGTTGACATTTAATGTGTTTGTTTTTTGGAATTTTCTGACATATTTGTGGATAGTGTTTTGCTGAATTCCAAAAATGTTTTGTTTACATTAAATATTTTATTAAATTATAAATTTATGATAAAATTAATTTTGTTTTATTTTTGTGAATAATTTTATTTCTGCATGCGTTGTTACAGTGCAAATTTTCATTCTGTGAATTTTAATTATATGCCTTGTAGCAGTATAGTTTTAAATGAAATAATTTTATTGAAAATAATTTGTAATTTCTGCAAGTGGTGTTGCTGCTGAACAGAAAGTTTTTTTTTTTTTTTTTTTTGAATAAATGATGAAAATGTTATTTGTGTTTCATTTGAATAAATGATTTAAATGTTATTTTGTGTTTCATTTATCATAAATATAATACATAATTTGATTACGTTATTGTTTAATTGTTATTATATGTTGATTTTACAATAAATTGAAAAATATTTGTTCGAAAAATGATTTGTTTTATTTTGATGATGTGTGATGTTTACTCCTTTGATTGACGATCGAATTTTGAATTGAATTTGGAATTATATTTCGATTATCTAATTACAGGTGCGATGACAATGTTTTTTATAATTGAAATAAATTGATTTTGATTGATTATATTCAGTTTTATTTGTTACTATAGGTATATTTAATTGACGATTTTTGGTAGACTAATTGTTTAATACTTCAACTATTATTTATACGATGGCGGTTTTCTCGAAAGATTCATTGGATGGGAGTAAGCAAATTTTTGCTATCGGGCGTTTCATGTGTCCGGTTTTTGTTTTTACCGTCACAACTCTTACAAGTCCATCCGCTCCAGTATGCGTGCCTTCAATCCTCGCAAGAGTCCAGTACGTCGGTGGTACGCGTTCGTCTTTAATGAGTACCAAGTCTCCTATTCTCGACATCGCTTGGATTTTTGTCCATTTTGGGCGTTGTTGGAGGCGTGATAGGTATTCGGAATTCCACTTTTTCCAAAATCCTTCCGCAAGCGCTTGCACACGCTTCCATCGGTCAATATGCGTAGTGTTTGTGTTGATTTCGCCTTGTGGTACTGCGTGTAGCGATTCGCCGACTAGAAAGTGCGCGGGTGTTAACGCGTTCAAATCGTCGATGCTGTCAGAAAGAGGGCATAAGGGTCTCGAATTCAAACAAGCTTCTATCTGAGCTAGAAGCGTCGCGAGCTCCTCAAAGGTCAGCCTCTCGGTTCCTACAACACGTTTCAAGTGGTGCTTGACTGATTTCACGCCTGCTTCCCATAACCCACCGAAGTGTGGAGAAGCAGGTGGAATAAAGTGCCAATTCGTACCGTGATTCGCAAGTTCTTCCGCTATTTCTCTCCAGTTGAGCTTTGCTTCAATCAATAACTTGGCCAATTCGTTGTTGGCCCCCACGAAATTTGTACCGCAGTCGCTATAAATCTGCTTACAGCTTTCTCTTCTAGCAGTAAACCGTCGAAAGGCTGCTAAAAATGCGGTGGTTGTCAGGTCTGATACCACTTCCAAATGTATAGCCTTAGTAACCAAGCAAATAAAAATGGCAAAATACGCCTTCAAGATTTTTGCAGCGCGTGCTTTCCAGGATTTTATCTCAATGGGTCCTGCATAGTCGACGCCGGCATGACTAAATGGTCGAGACATACGCACTCTAGCCGCAGGTAAATTTCCCATTTGTTGTTGCATTTCAGATGCCTTTTGCCGGTAGCAAGAAGGGCATCTATACAATTGGTATTTAACACTCCGTCGTATTTGTCCGATCCAGTACTTTTGTCGTATATACCCGATCATTTGTTGAATGCCGTCATGAAGGGTATTTTTGTGTGCATCTCTTACAACCAAACTCGTGAAATGGTGGTTGCCTTGTAGGAGTATTGGGTGTTGAGCATCATAGGAGAGGAGGGAGTTCTCTAAACGTCCACCTACTCTTAGGATCCCGTCTCTGTCAATGAACGCGTTTAACGAACGTAAAGTTTTGGGCATTTTAGAGTTTCCAAGAATTTGCTCCATTTCAGCTCGAAACATCTCCTTTTGTGCTGCCTTGATTATTATTAAGTGTGCTGCTTCCAATTCTTTCGGGCTAAGTGGACCCACCAATAGTCCCAGTTTAGGTCGGCATTTGACTGTGAACCGACAACAAGTAGCGACAACTCGAATAACTTTGAGTAGACTGGAAAAGTTGTATATACACTGTAATACAATATCGTTGTCAATTACATGAATGCTGAGTATTTTAATTTTTCGTTTCTCTTCATCAGTTTGCAATTCAATGGGTTGATCTGGGAGATCGAATTCCCATTGACACCGCAGAAATTCCGGTCCGTTCCACCATGCTTCGAGTGACATCATTTCTAATGGATATACACCCCTGGATGCCAGATCGGCTGGGTTATGAAGCGTGCCGACATGTCCCCAGCAATCGATCCCTACTAACCGCTGGATCTCTGACACACGGTTGGACACGAATGTGGTCCATTTTACGGGAGTAGCACGTATCCAGGCTAATGCAATCATCGAATCCGTCCAAGCATACGTTTTGATGTTAGGAAGAGCTAGGACTTCCTTGGTGTACTGCAACAATTGCGCCAAAACAACTGCACCACATAGCTCTAAACGAGGCAACGTTATAATTCGTTGATTTGGCGCGACTTTTGTTTTTGATAAAAGCAGGTTCACATGAATTTTGCCTTCGCTGTCTAAAACACGAACATAAATTGCTGCACCGTAAGCCTTCATTGAAGCATCGCAAAATCCATGCAACTCGATCGCCTGGTTAGCCTTACTCAGATGGGTCCACCGTGGAATACGAAGTTGCTCGATCTGAGGAAGTTCTCGATGAAAAGCTTCCCAGTCTTTCTTCAAATCGGCTGGAATTGGTTCGTCCCAATCACAACCAGCCTCCCACAATTGTTGCATCATTAATTTTGCCGTGATGACGCATGGTGAAATCCAACCAAGGGGATCGAACAACTTGGCTATTGTTGATAACATCGATCTTTTTGTTGTTGCTTCTGTTGCAGGTTGCAGATTCTGGTAAGAAAAGCAGTCATCGATGGGAAACCACTTGATGCCGAGCGTCTTAACGTGATTATCCGAGTTAAAAGGAACTTCAAAATCCAACTCACGATCCTGAACAGGAATGTCTTCGATGATTTCCTTCATGTTACTCGTCCACTTCCTTAAGTTGAATCCCGCAGACGCCAAGAGTTGTTTTACTTCGTCGCGTTTTCTCTTTGCTTCTTTAATCGAATCTGCTCCACTTATCAGGTCATCCACGTACATGTCCTCACGGACAACCTTCGCCCCCTCCGGAAAATTTTTCTGCTCATCATCAGCTAATTTCTTTAAAATTTTAATAGCAAGGTATGGTGCACTTGCTGTGCCAAAAGTAACTGTATTCATTTTAAAAATTTTTACAGGTGATGTCTTCTGCTCTCTCCAAATAATCAGCTGATAGTATCGGTCTGGGAAACTAACCAAAATTTGACGATACATCTTTTCGATATCTGCCGTAAAAGTGACTCGGTGAGTCCGCCATTTCAGATCTATGATGCTCGACTGCAATTTTGGACCCACCATTAAACAGTCGTTGAGGGATTTCCCATCCGAAGCTTTCGCTGCTGCATCAAATACTACTCTCAGCTTTGTAGTGGAGCTAGCTTCTTTGAAAACCGCATGATGTGGCAAGAAATAATGATATGGAGTATCTAAAACTGCATCGTTAGCATCAATTTCTTCCATGTGATGGAGTTCTTCATACTCCTTTATACACTTTGTGTAATCCGAACAAAGTTTCGGATCTGCGTCAAGCCTTTTTTCGAGAAGGAGAAATCGTCGAAAAGCACTTTGTCGACTCGATCCCATCGCTGAAAGACCTTCACCCTTGAACAGCAGCTTCACTTCATAACGCCCGTCAGGTAAGCGTCTTGTGTGCTGTTCAAAATGCTTGTCGCACGCGATATTCTCCTCGGTTTCATGTGTCTGGAACGGCGTTTCTTCCATGGTCCAAAACTTCTCCAACTGTGACGTCAAATCCATGGTTTGGACGAAGCTTCGAAATTGCCGGGGAATTTCCGCTGGAACTTTCCCTAACACGATCCACCCTAGCTCTGTCTTTTGCGCAATCGGTCCGATGCCATCGTCTGGGCGTCTTATCTGAGGAAGGAGTATTTGGGCGCAGACTTCACTTCCGAGAAGTAAATCGATCGGTGCAGGCTCGTAGAGATGGGGATCTGCTAACGAGAGACCTTTCAGGTGGTTCCATTTGCCGGGTATCACTCGTTGGGTCGGGAGATGCCCAGTCAGCGACTTGAAAACCAAAGCCTGGACCGCAGTCTCAAACGTTGAGTGGCGGGATGCAAAACGTACTTCAACGGAGTGTTGCGTAGTGCCGCTGCTGACCAACCCTAACCCAGATACCTCGGCAATGGTGCGTCGCTTTTCCAGCTTCAACAGTTGTGCAGCAGCTTCGGTGATGAACGAAGTTTCTGACCCTGTATCGATCAAAGCACGTAGGAGGCGTATCTTCCCATCTGCAGCTCTTGCTTTGACAACTGCTGTCGCTAGAAGCACCTGATGTGCAAAACTGCGATCACCATGCGACGCGTGGTAGTTTAAAATTTGTCCGTTTGACTGGAGCTGTTGTTGTTGTTGTGCCAGTGGCTGGAACTCAGGCGCGTTTGGGTTCACGGACGCCTGAAACGTATTCGTAGCAGGATTCCTCGACTGCTGTGATGTACCTGCCACAGGTTGTTGGTGTGCTTGTATGTTGCTCGTCTGTTGGTTGTTCACATGCAAAAGCGAATGGTGTCTTTGCTGGCAAAAATGGCAAGAGCTGAAGCTGAGACATGCTTGAAGAAGGTGGCCGTAAGAGAGGCAATTTTCGCATACTTGGAGCCTGTGAACAGTCTCTTTACGTCCAGCAATGTCCAAGTTCAGGAAACGTTGGCACCTTCTCAATTTGCATGCTAACTGCTCAACATTGCTCGTTTTAGCAGCTGATTTTGATGTCTGCTTAACTACCTGCTTTGCATGTAAAACCTTTGTTTTGGCTGCTTGGACACGTGGCTTTGTGTTGACGGGAGCCTCTTCTCTGGTCTGGAAAGTTGATCCATGTTCCTGCTGACTAACAACCTCGAGAGTACGAAAACGGGTCTCCAAAAACTCGGTAAATTCGCTGAATTTTGGTAAGTCTTTTCTGTTTCCTAATTTTTCTTCCCACAGTTTTTGGCAGGAACTAGGAAGTTTCTGGCAAAGAAACCAAATAAGGACGGTGTCCCAACTTGCTACCGGAACATCCATGTTTTTGAGAGCTAGAAAACATTCTCTTGAGGTGTATAAGAGATCCTCCAACCCTGTTGCAGTCTCACGAGTTTGAGAGGGTTGACCAAAAGCGTCTGCATTTGGATGTGGACCAGAATGCGCTTGTGATCGTACCGCTCTTTAAGAAGATCCCATGCAGATTCATAGTTCGCTGCTTCCACGCACAAATTTTGCAAAGAACGATGTGCATCGCCCTGCAAACATGATTGCAAAAAATGTAGTTTGTCGATGTCATCCAGGCTTTTGTTGTTGTGTACAAGGGCCTGGAATCTGTCGTGGAAAGCGCGCCAGGTGGTATAAGCACCGTCAAACTTCGGCAGATCTATTCGAGGAAGTCGAATACCCGTGTGTGACGTTGGTGCAGCTGTAGAAAGGTGCGGAGCACCCGTGTTTGCCGACGCCGTAAGATGGACTGAAGCCTTTTCAATCACATCAACCAACTCTGCACGGTACTCAAGATATATTTCATTTATTTGCTCGTAAACAATTATAAGTTCTTCCATTTTCAGGTTCTCTTCCAACAAACCTGCCCCTATAATAGCCTCATGGTATGATTTTGCAGTCTGCAAATCTTCCTCTAATTTGGATAAGCGCCCCGCAGTATAAACTCGCCCCTTACGCTCTTTTGGCGCCTTTTTAAAATTGGTGAGGTCCTTAATAACTTTATTTAAAATACCCTTTTGGATTCACCATATTTATAGTTTTTATTTTCTGCCATTTTATTAAAAAATTCTATTTTTCTATATTATATAGACTGGATATATTTGACAAGTTTTACAACACGTAACAAGTAAAACTTACGCTTATACTGCTGCTGCTGCCGTCTATGTTGCTGCCAAGTTAAATTCTGGAACCTTCGCTGGATTTTGCAAGTTGAAATTTTGTTTAAAATGTTAGTTTTAAGTTTAATTTTAAGTTTATTTTAATTACTTTAAGTAAATTTAACAATTAAAACCGAAAAAAAAATCACAGATTAAATTGAAATGTACGTAAGTTTTAAGTCATGTGACTATGTTTGATCAATCGTAGATTGGATCTTTTTTTTTTTTTTAATTTATGAGCACACACTGCACACACTTAATTATAATGTTTATTGTTCAAATTGTTCGAATTGTTTGTAAAAAACTGATTCTTAAAAAGGCTCGAAGGACCAATGTTGACGACAAGATTTTTATTATAAAAAATTAGTAAAAAATATGTTTTCCGTAAGAAATAAAAAATGCAACCACTTTGTTGGAAATTTGAAAAATTGTAATTTTATTGGGTCATAAGACCTAGTGTATAGTCGATTTGTACATTGGATCTATTAATTCGTTGACGTTTGTAATGTGCTGAATAATTGTGGAACATAAGTTTGAATTATGGCTCGTTCTGATGTGTCCTTTTTACACGAGTACTTTCGTACATCGCCATCTGTCGAGAGTTTTACTTTATAAACCCATTTATTACCGATTACCTTTCTTCCTTTGGGTAAATTGACCAGCTGCCAGGTGTTGTTCTTGAGTAAACTTGTGATTTCCTCGTCCATCGCATACTTCCATCTTTCTGCTAGTGGAGAATCCATTGCTTTTCGAAAATTCGGAGGTTCAATAAGTCCGGCAACAAATGCAAAGCCCTCAGACATAACAAAGTTTGAATGTTTTCTCTTACGAAGTTTTGATCTGTAATCTTCTTGAAATGAATCACATTTTGCTTTATTATTCTCCTCTTCGTCTTCCTCGTCTAAACCATCACCTCTCACACCTTCTTCTTCTGCAACAACTACATCTGCACCAGTTCCTTGTTTACCACTTTCAGCATGAACATCACAATCATCTACGCCGCCTTCGCCTGCATCGCTTTCTTCTGCACTAGCACCTTCTTCACCAGCTTCGACATCACCTTGGCCCACCCTTGAAGAAAAAGCGTCCTCCTCGTCATCAAACGTCTCGTGTTCAAACATCTTTATATAAACAAAATCGGTTTCTGCTTCTTTGAGGTTACACTGGTTACCAAGACATTCATTAAATAGAACATCTCGCGAAATGTCTACCTTTTTCGTGTCATCAAAAAAATTCGATGCCCTTTTGTGTTACAAGCGTAGCCTACCCAAACGCCTTTTCTAGCTTTCTTATGCCATTTTTTTGTTTTCTGACTAGGTACATGCATATACACCTCACAACCAAAATGCTAAAACTCAAAAAAATTACTCTTCTTGTTGAACCAAACCTCATAGGGAGACTTCCCTGCTACTGGACTTGGACAGCTCCTATTCAAAATATAAACTGCAGTATTCACTGCCTCAGCCCAAAGTTTCGCATTGAGGTTTCTGCCACACAACATCGACCTAGCTGCTTCGACGATCGTCCGCATATCTCGTTCGGCTCGCCCATTTTGTTGCGGAGTATTTGGAACGGTTTTCTGATGACATATGCCCTGAGCTCTAAGCAAAAATTCAACGTCTTTATTAATGAATTCTAAGCCATTATCGGTACGTAGAACTTTGACAGAGTAATCTGTATCGATCTTTACTTGCTCTATATAATTTTTTAACAATGCACTAACTTCAGTTTTGTGCTTGATGAAATAAACATGACGAAAACTAGAGCAATCATCTTTCATTAAAAGAAAATATCTAGACCCTCCATATGAGGTTTCGTGCATGGGACCGCAAAGATCACAATGTATTAACTCTCCTGGTAACGATGCTCTATTCAGACTCTTGGCAAACGGCAGTCTGTGGCTTTTTCCCATTGCACAAGTAGAACAAAAGAATGAATATCCTGTATAGGAAATATTGTTGGATTTCAGAAACTCTTTAACGTAATTTATGTTCTGATGACAGAGTCGCTCATGCCACGATTGTAGATCATTACCATCTCTACGACTTAACATTGAACCGCACTATTGACCTGTGATTCACCCACCATCACCACTTGAAACAACAACTTAAACATCTTATTTTGGCGCAAACCAACATCAACAACATCATCATTTTTTAGCAACTCGCACTCATTTTTATTTGATCTCATTTGTAGCCCCTTATCAAGTGCACAACTCGCAGAAAATAAATTTAATTTTATATCGGGGACGTATAAAACATTGGATATATGCTTCTCTATCCAATCCACCTAGTTATACGACAGAATATTGATATCACCGGTACCATACGCATGAATAATTTCACCATTTCCCACGCGAATATTAACTGGTTTGTCAAATTTTTTGAAAGAAACGAACCACTCTTTTCGAGACGTCATGTGGTCGCTTGCTCCAGAGTCAAGAAACCAACTATCCTTTTCTGTCATTTTCGCAAATACAGTTTGAGATATAAAAGCTTCCCCTCTTTTCACGTCACATGATGTGTTGTTTTTCTCTCTCTGCCTTGTAGGACAATCCGCTTTAAAATGACCCGTTTTCTTGCAGATAAAACACTTTCCCAGTTTCTTGCTTTTACCGCTTTCCCGACGAGGTACTGTTTTTGATGACGTTTTCCTTTTTCTTGCCATGAGAGTAAGTTTAGTCTTAACATTACTTCATCCTAGAAATATCGTGTTTTATTTCTTGCTCGGATTTCCTAAAAGTTTCACAAAAAATGTTAGCTTATGTGTTGAGTCCTTAACGAAAAGGCGGCGGTTTGCAAAGAGAGTGCCCGAGTTGTAAGCCGCTACTGACTGGGCCTTTCGTTTCCCGAAAAATTCCGATTGAGATTTCTGAAACAGCAAGGTGGATCGCACTTGCGAGCTTCGTTGCCAAAACGACGATGATACCAGCACATGCGCCGGCTGAATTGCTCGCGAGAACTTGAAAACGGTCGTGGAAACGCGGACCTGTCTCGGCTGGAGCGTTGACTGATCTGTCGGCATAAAGCCGCCACTTCTGTTTGTAAATCCTGTAGCGTTGAAGTATTATTACATTCTAGCTGGGAGGATTGACCGATTTCGCGAATATTATTGCTGGCTATCCCGAAAACCTCGTTTGAATTTGCTACTAAACTTACGATCCTATCGGCCGTTTTAGCGAGGCTGTCTAAGTCATCATTAGAACACGTTAAAATTGCCTGAGCGGTTTGCGGTAAACGCTGAAGCCACAAACTCCTGAGCACTGATTCTAGAAATTGGTTTTCGGCCAGAGTACGCATTTGTCTTAAAAGCTCACTGGGTTTTTTATCGCCTAAAACCGTTTCATACACTAATTTTTGAAAGCGAATGTCCTTAGGATCGATGAGGCGCGAAAGAACGGTTGATTTAAGATGCTCGTGTAAACCGCTTCCGGGCGGCGGATTAAAAATTACGTCCCTACACAAATTTGATGTACGCGAATCGAGAAAAATACTTGGTGCTATCTGATCTAATTTGCGCTACAGCGAGCTGCACTTCTAAAATTCAGACCACACGTCCGGATTGTCGGGCCAAAAAGTTAAATTCTTAAATGCCAAAGCACTTACTTGATTACTCGAAGATTCTGTTTGACTCCCTGCATATCTGGCGGAATCTGACGAGTTTCGACTATCCATAACCCCCTGTCGATCTGTGCCTCGTCCAGTAAGGTCGGGCATCCCGTTCGACTGGCCAAAAAAAAATTTAACCTGTATAAAAAAAATATACAAAAAGTGGATTACTTTTCTTGATAATAATGAATAAAAATTAGCAAATTTATGATTGATTATATGTAAAGTATAAGTTGTAGCAAAGAATCAAGATTATTAGGCACAGAAGATAATTGTGACATCAATGGGGCAGGAGCCAATGCTGCATATAATGTCTTGTGAAAGTGCTTTCGACATGTGGACCAAGCTTGAGAATGTCTATGAGCAAAAATCCAAGACGTCTGTGCATTTGCTTTACAGAGATTTTATAGCTTTACTAAAAGCGAAGATGAAAATCTCTCTATTCACATCTCAAAGCTTCAAAAAATTGTTCAACAGCTCAAAGATCTTGGTGAGGATGTCTCAGAGACTATGGTCATTACCAAAATTTTAATGACTCTACCGGTGACATATAATCACTTCTACAGTGCATGGGAGTCAACAGCAGCAAGTGAGCAAACATTAAAAAATTTAATTGCACGTCTGTTGATGGAGGAGTCAAGAATGAATATGCAAAATGAAGTTGAATGTGAAGCTCTCATGGCAAGAAAAAGTAAAACGTCATCAAAAACAGTACCTCGTCGAGAAAGCGGTAAAAGCAAGAAACTGGGAAAGTGTTTTATCTAAAATAGAATATGTTCACTTGGAACATATTCTATTTTAAATAAAACATCTTCATAGTGTTCTCTTATAAAATGGTACCTCACATCTATGTGTTTTGTGCGTTTGTGAAATTCCGGGTTTTTAATCAATTTAATAGCACTTTGATTGTCTAAGTACAACGTTGAACAGGTTGAATTTGCTCTGGTCAGCTCACAGAAAAGTTTCTGCAACCATACCAAGTTTTTGAAAGCCTCTGACGCAGCTATGTACTCAGATTCGGTAGTCGAAAGTGATACACATTTTTGTCTTTGGGACTGCCAAGAAACTGCTCCTCCACAAAGCGTTGTTACCGCGCCACTCGTCGACCTTCTTGTCTCAACGTCACCCGCATAATCGGCATCGCTGAAACAATGTAAATACATTTTATTGGTAAGATTATAAATTATACCGTGGTCAATGGTTCCTTTGATATATTTAAATATACGCTTCACTCATATATTGGTCTCATCTGGATTTTTCAAGTACCTGCTTACTGAGCTAATGGCGAACGAGATGTCAGGTCTAGTTCCAACAGCAAAATACATGAGTGACCCAACTGCCTCACGAAACGGAAATTGTCCAGCATGACGACCTCTACTGAGAGAATTAGGTGTTTTTCAGATGGAGTTGAGACTGGTTTTGAATCGTTCATACAAAATTTATTCAAAAGTCTTCTCGCATAAGCAGCTTGATGAATCATTACAGCACCGTCTTGTCTTCGTGAAATTTCCAGCCCAAGAAAATAGTTCGCTTCACCATGTGTTACTTCAAACTCCTGCTGTAGATATTTTAGTAAATCATCCACATCTTCTTTGCTTGACGCAGCCACCAAACCATCGTCGATATAGATCGCAAGCAAAACCTTTTTCTTTTTGGAACTGCTAATAAATACACAAGGATCATAAAGACTTACTTTAAAGGCGAATTGTTGAAGAAAACCAGAGAACTTCTTGTTCCATAGAGGCTTTTCTGCAACTTGAGGACCCTGCCGCTTCCATCATCATACCCTTCAGGTTGCCGCATAAAGATGTGCTCCGATAGATCGCCATTCAAAAATGCGGTTTTGATGTCAAATTGAAACAATTTCAGATTTTCGGCTGCAGCAATAGCCAAAATTGTTCGAATTGACGCAAATTTGACGACAGGACTGAATGTTTCAGAATAATCTAGACCATATTCTTGACTATAGCCTTTTATAACTAGACGGGCCTTATAACGACTAACTTCGCCATCTGTCGAGAGTTTTACTTTATAAACCCATTTATTACTGATTACCTTTCTTCCTTTGGGTAAATTGACCAGCTGCCAGGTGTTGTTCTTGAGTAAACTTGTGATTTCCTCGTCCATCGCATACTTCCATCTTTCTGCTAGTGGAGAATCCATTGCTTTTCGAAAATTCGGAGGTTCAATAAGTCCAGCAACAAATGCAAAGCCCTCAGACATAACAAAGTTTGAATGTTTTCTCTTACGAAGTTTTGATCTGTAATCTTCTTGAAATGAATCACATTTTGCTTTATTATTCTCCTCTTCGTCTTCCTCGTCTAAACCATCACCTCGCACACCTTCTTCTTCTGCAACAACTACATCTGCACCAGTTCCTTGTTTACCACTTTCAGCATGAACATCACAATCATCTACGCCGCCTTCGCCTGCATCGCTTTCTTCTGCACTAACACCTTCTTCACCAGCTTCGACATCACCTTGGCCCACCCTTGAAGAAAAAGCGTCCTCCTCGTCATCAAACGTCTCGTGTTCAAACATCTTTATATAAACAAAATCGGTTTCTGCTTCTTTGAGGTTACACTGGTTACCAAGACATTCATTAAATAGAACATCTCGCGAAATGTCTACCTTTTTCGTGTCATCAAAAAAATTCGATGCCCTTTTGTGTTACAAGCGTAGCCTACCCAAACGCCTTTTCTAGCTTTCTTATGCCATTTTTTTGTTTTCTGACTAGGTACATGCATATACACCTCACAACCAAAATGCTAAAACTCAAAAAAATTACTCTTCTTGTTGAACCAAACCTCATAGGGAGACTTCCCTGCTACTGGACTTGGACAGCTCCTATTCAAAACATAAACTGCAGTATTCACTGCCTCAGCCCAAAGTTTCGCATTGAGGTTTCTGCCACACAACATCGACCTAGCTGCTTCGACGATCGTCCGCATATCTCGTTCGGCTCGCCCATTTTGTTGCGGAGTATATGGAACGGTTTTCTGATGACATATGCCCTGAGCTCTAAGCAAGAATTCAACGTCTTTATTAATGAATTCTAAGCCATTATCGGTACGTAGAACTTTGACAGAGTAACCTGTATCGATCTTTACTTACTCTATATAATTTTTTAACAATGCACTAAATTCAGTTTTGTGCTTGATGAAATAAACATGACGAAAACTAGAGCAATCATCTTTCATTAAAAGAAAATATCTAGACCCTCCATATGAGGTTTCGTGCATGGGACCGCAAAGATCACAATGTATTAACTCTCCTGGTAACGATGCTCTATTCAGACTCTTGGCAAACGGCAGTCTGTGGCTTTTTCCCATTGCACAAGCAGAACAAAAGAATGAATCTCCTGTATAGGAAATATTGTTGGATTTCAGAAACTCCTTAACGTAATTTATGTTCTGATGACAGAGTCGCTCATGCCACGATTGTAGATCATTACCATCTCTACGACTTGAACATTGAACCGCACTATTGACCTGTGATTCACCCACCATCACCACTTGAAACAACAACTTAAACATCTTATTTTGGCGCAAACCAACATCAACAACATCATCATTTTTTAGCAACTCGCACTCATTTTTATTTGATCTCATTTGTAGCCCCTTATCAAGTGCACAACTCGCAGAAAATAAATTTAATTTTATATCGGGGACGTATAAAACATTGGATATATGCTTCTCTATCCAATCCACCTAGTTATACGACAGAATATTGATATCACTGGTACCATACGCATGAATAATTTCACCATTTCCCACGCGAATATTAACTGGTTTGTCAAATTTTTTGAAAGAAACGAACCACTCTTTTCGAGACGTCATGTGGTCGCTTGCTCCAGAGTCAAGAAACCAACTATCTAACTAACTTTTCTGTCATTTTCGCAAATACAGTTTGAGATATAAAAGCTTCCCCTCTTTTCACGTCACATGATGTGTTGTTTTTCTCTCTCTGCCTTGTAGGACAATCCGCTTTAAAATGACCCGTTTTCTTGCAGATAAAACACTTTCCCAGTTTCTTGCTTTTACCGCTTTCTCGACGAGGTACTGTTTTTGATGACGTTTTCCTTTTTCTTGCCATGAGAGCAAGTTTAGTCTTAACATTACTTCATCCTAGAAATATCGTGTTTTATTTCTTGCTCGGATTTCCTAAAAGTTTCACAAAAAATGTTAGCTTATTTGTTGAGTCCTTAACGAAAAGGGGGCGGTTTGCAAAGAGAGTGCCCGAGTTGTAAGCCGCTAACGACTGGGCCTTTCGTTTCCCGAAAAATTCCGATTGAGATTTCTGAAACAGCAAGGTGGATCGCACTTGCGAGCTTCGTTGCCAAAACGACGATGATACCAGCACATGCGCCGGCTGAATTGCTCGCGAGAACTTGAAAACGGTCGTGGAAACGCGGACCTGTCTCGGCTGGAGCGTTGACTGATCTGTCGGCATAAAGCCGCCACTTCTGTTTGTAAATCCTGTAGCGTTGAAGTATTATTACATTCTAGCTGGGAGGATTGACCGATTTCGCGAATATTATTGCTGGCTATCCCGAAAACCTCGTTCGAATTTGCTACTAAACTTACGATCCTATCGGCCGTTTTAGCGAGGCTGTCTAACTCATCATTAGAACACGTTAAAATTGCCTGAGCGGTTTGCGGTAAACGCTGAAGCCACAAACTCCTGAGCACTGATTCTAGAAATTGGTTTTCGGCCAGAGTACGCATTTGTCTTAAAAGCTCACTGGGTTTTTTATCGCCTAAAACCGTTTCATACACTAATTTTTGAAAGCGAATGTCCTTAGGATCGATGAGGCGCGAAAGAACGGTTGATTTAAGATGCTCGTGTAAACCGCTTCCGGGCGGCGGATTAAAAATTACGTCCCTACACAAATTTTATGTACGCGAATCGAGAAAAATACTTGGTGCTATCTGATCTAATTTGCGCTACAGCGAGCTGCACTTCTAAAATTCAGACCACACGTCCGGATTGTCGGGCCAAAAAGTTAAATTCTTAAATGCCAAAGCACTTACTTGATTACTCGAAGATTCTGTTTGACTCCCTGCATATCTGGCGGAATCTGACGAGTTTCGACTATCCATAACCCCCTGTCGATCTGTGCCTCGTCCAGTAAGGTCGGGCATCCCGTTCGACTGGCCAAAAAAAAATTTAACCTGTATAAAAAAAATATACAAAAAGTGGATTACTTTTCTTGATAATAATGAATAAAAATTAGCAAATTTATGATTGATTATATGTAAAGTATAAGTTGTAGCAAAGAATCAAGATTATTAGGCACAGAAGATAATTGTAACATCAATGGGGCAGGAGCCAATGCTGCATATAATGTCTTGTGAAAGTGCTTTCGACATGTGGACCAAGCTTGAGAATGTCTATGAGCAAAAATCCAAGACGTCTGTGCATTTGCTTTACAGAGATTTTATAGCTTTACTAAAAGCGAAGATGAAAATCTCTCTATTCACATCTCAAAGCTTCAAAAAATTGTTCAACAGCTCAAAGATCTTGGTGAGGATGTCTCAGAGACTATGGTCATTACCAAAATTTTAATGACTCTACCGGTGACATATAATCACTTCTACAGTGCATGGGAGTCAACAGCAGCAAGTGAGCAAACATTAAAAAATTTAACTGCACGTCTGTTGATGGAGGAGTCAAGAATGAATATGCAAAATGAAGTTGAATGTGAAGCTCTCATGGCAAGAAAAAGTAAAACGTCATCAAAAACAGTACCTCGTCGAGAAAGCGGTAAAAGCAAGAAACTGGGAAAGTGTTTTATCTAAAATAGAATATGTTCACTTGGAACATATTCTATTTTAAATAAAACATCTTCATAGTGTTCTCTTATAAAATGGTACCTCACATCTATGTGTTTTGTGCGTTTGTGAAATTCAGGGTTTTTAATCAATTTAATAGCACTTTGATTGTCTAAGTACAACGTTGAACAGGTTGAATTTGCTCTGGTCAGCTCACAGAAAAGTTTCTGCAACCATACCAAGTTTTTGAAAGCCTCTGACGCAGCTATGTACTCAGATTCGGTAGTCGAAAGTGATACACATTTTTGTCTTTGGGACTGCCAAGAAACTGCTCCTCCACAAAGCGTTGTAACCGCGCCACTCGTCGACCTTCTTGTCTCAACGTCACCCGCATAATCGGCATCGCTGAAACAATGTAAATACATTTTATTGGTAAGATTATAAATTATACCGTGGTCAATGGTTCCTTTGATATATTTAAATATACGCTTCACTGCGCATATATTGGTCTCATCTGGATTTTTCAAGTACCTGCTTACTGAGCTAATGGCGAACGAGATGTCAGGTCTAGTTCCAACAGCCAAATACATGAGTGACCCAACTGCCTCACGAAACGGAAATTGTCCAGCATGACGACCTCTACTGAGAGAATTAGGTGTTTTTCAGATGGAGTTGAGACTGGTTTTGAATCGTTCATACAAAATTTATTCAAAAGTCTTCTCGCATAAGCAGCTTGATGAATCATTACAGCACCGTCTTGTCTTCGTGAAATTTCCAGCCCAAGAAAATAGTTCGCTTCACCATGTGTTACTTCAAACTCCTGCTGTAGATATTTTAGTAAATCATCCACATCTTCTTTGCTTGACGCAGCCACCAAACCATCGTCGATATAGATCGCAAGCAAAACCTTTTTCTTTTTGGAACTGCTAATAAATACACAAGGATCATAAAGACGTACTTTAAAGGCGAATTGTTGAAGAAAACCAGAGAACTTCTTGTTCCAACACCTCGAAGACTGCTTAAGCCCATAGAGGCTTTTCTGCAACTTGAGGACCCTGCCGCTTCCATCATCATACCCTTCAGGTTGCCGCATAAAGATGTGCTCCGATAGATCGCCATTCAAAAATGCGGTTTTGATGTCAAATTGAAACAATTTCAGATTTTCGGCTGCAGCAATAGCCAAAATTGTTCGAATTGACGCAAATTTGACGACAGGACTGAATGTTTCAGAATAATCTAGACCATATTCTTGACTATAGCCTTTTATAACTAGACGGGCCTTATAACGACTAACTTCGCCATCTGTCGAGAGTTTTACTTTATAAACCCATTTATTACCGATTACCTTTCTTCCTTTGGGTAAATTGACCAGCTGCCAGGTGTTGTTCTTGAGTAAACTTGTGATTTCCTCGTCCATCGCATACTTCCATCTTTCTGCTAGTGGAGAATCCATTGCTTTTCGAAAATTCGGAGGTTCAATAAGTCCAGCAACAAATGCAAAGCCCTCAGACATAACAAAGTTTGAATGTTTTCTCTTACGAAGTTTTGATCTGTAATCTTCTTGAAATGAATCACATTTTGCTTTATTATTCTCCTCTTCGTCTTCCTCGTCTAAACCATCACCTCGCACACCTTCTTCTTCTGCAACAACTACATCTGCACCAGTTCCTTGTTTACCACTTTCAGCATGAACATCACAATCATCTACGCCGCCTTCGCCTGCATCGCTTTCTTCTGCACTAACACCTTCTTCACCAGCTTCGACATCACCTTGGCCCACCCTTGAAGAAAAAGCGTCCTCCTCGTCATCAAACGTCTCGTATTCAAACATCTTTATATAAACAAAATCGGTTTCTGCTTCTTTGAGGTTACACTGGTTACCAAGACATTCATTAAATAGAACATCTCGCGAAATGTCTACCTTTTTCGTGTCATCAAAAAAATTCGATGCCCTTTTGTGTTACAAGCGTAGCCTACCCAAACGCCTTTTCTAGCTTTCTTATGCCATTTTTTTGTTTTCTGACTAGGTACATGCATATACACCTCACAACCAAAATGCTAAAACTCAAAAAAATTACTCTTCTTGTTGAACCAAACCTCATAGGGAGACTTCCCTGCTACTGGACTTGGACAGCTCCTATTCAAAACATAAACTGCAGTATTCACTGCCTCAGCCCAAAGTTTCGCATTGAGGTTTCTGCCACACAACATCGACCTAGCTGCTTCGACGATCGTCCGCATATCTCGTTCGGCTCGCCCATTTTGTTGCGGAGTATATGGAACGGTTTTCTGATGACATATGCCCTGAGCTCTAAGCAAGAATTCAACGTCTTTATTAATGAATTCTAAGCCATTATCGGTACGTAGAACTTTGACAGAGTAACCTGTATCGATCTTTACTTACTCTATATAATTTTTTAACAATGCACTAACTTCAGTTTTGTGCTTGATGAAATAAACATGACGAAAACTAGAGCAATCATCTTTCATTAAAAGAAAATATCTAGACCCTCCATATGAGGTTTAGTGCATGGGACCGCAAAGATCACAATGTATTAACTCTCCTGGTAACGATGCTCTATTCAGACTCTTGGCAAACGGCAGTCTGTGGCTTTTTCCCATTGCACAAGCAGAACAAAAGAATGAATCTCCTGTATAGGAAATATTGTTGGATTTCAGAAACTCCTTAACGTAATTTATGTTCTGATGACAGAGTCGCTCATGCCACGATTGTAGATCATTACCATCTCTACGACTTGAACATTGAACCGCACTATTGACCTGTGATTCACCCACCATCACCACTTGAAACAACAACTTAAACATCTTATTTTGGCGCAAACCAACATCAACAACATCATCATTTTTTAGCAACTCGCACTCATTTTTATTTGATCTCATTTGTAGCCCCTTATCAAGTGCACAACTCGCAGAAAATAAATTTAATTTTATATCGGGGACGTATAAAACATTGGATATATGCTTCTCTATCCAATCCACCTAGTTATACGACAGAATATTGATATCACCGGTACCATACGCATGAATAATTTCACCATTTCCCACGCGAATATTAACTGGTTTGTCAAATTTTTTGAAAGAAACGAACCACTCTTTTCGAGACGTCATGTGGTCGCTTGCTCCAGAGTCAAGAAACCAACTATCCTTTTCTGTCATTTTCGCAAATACAGTTTGAGATATAAAAGCTTCCCCTCTTTTCACGTCACATGATGTGTTGTTTTTCTCTCTCTGGCCTGTAGGACAATCCGCTTTAAAATGACCCGTTTTCTTGCAGATAAAACACTTTCCCAGTTTCTTGCTTTTACCGCTTTCTCGACGAGGTACTGTTTTTGATGACGTTTTCCTTTTTCTTGCCATGAGAGCAAGTTTAGTCTTTACATTACTTCATCCTAGAAATATCGTGTTTTATTTCTTGCTCGGATTTCCTAAAAGTTTCACAAAAAATGTTAGCTTATTTGTTGAGTCCTTAACGAAAAGGGGGCGGTTTGCAAAGAGAGTGCCCGAGTTGTAAGCCGCTAACGACTGGGCCTTTCGTTTCCCGAAAAATTCCGATTGAGATTTCTGAAACAGCAAGGTGGATCGCACTTGCGAGCTTCGTTGCCAAAACGACGATGATACCAGCACATGCGCCGGCTGAATTGCTCGCGAGAACTTGAAAACGGTCGTGGAAACGCGGACCTGTCTCGGCTGGAGCGTTGACTGATCTGTCGGCATAAAGCCGCCACTTCTGTTTGTAAATCCTGTAGCGTTGAAGTATTATTACATTCTAGCTGGGAGGATTGACCGATTTCGCGAATATTATTGCTGGCTATCCCGAAAACCTCGTTCGAATTTGCTACTAAACTTACGATCCTATCGGCCGTTTTAGCGAGGCTGTCTAACTCATCATTAGAACACGTTAAAATTGCCTGAGCGGTTTGCGGTAAACGCTGAAGCCACAAACTCCTGAGCACTGATTCTAGAAATTGGTTTTCGGCCAGAGTACGCATTTGTCTTAAAAGCTCACTGGGTTTTTTATCGCCTAAAACCGTTTCATACACTAATTTTTGAAAGCGAATGTCCTTAGGATCGATGAGGCGCGAAAGAACGGTTGATTTAAGATGCTCGTGTAAACCGCTTCCGGGCGGCGGATTAAAAATTACGTCCCTACACAAATTTGATGTACGCGAATCGAGAAAAATACTTGGTGCTATCTGATCTAATTTGCGCTACAGCGAGCTGCACTTCTAAAATTCAGACCACACGTCCGGATTGTCGGGCCAAAAAGTTAAATTCTTAAATGCCAAAGCACTTACTTGATTACTCGAAGATTCTGTTTGACTCCCTGCATATCTGGCGGAATCTGACGAGTTTCGACTATCCATAACCCCCTGTCGATCTGTGCCTCGTCCAGTAAGGTCGGGCATCCCGTTCGACTGGCCAAAAAAAAATTTAACCTGTATAAAAAAAATATACAAAAAGTGGATTACTTTTCTTGATAATAATGAATAAAAATTAGCAAATTTATGATTGATTATATGTAAAGTATAAGTTGTAGCAAAGAATCAAGATTATTAGGCACAGAAGATAATTGTAACATCAATGGGGCAGGAGCCAATGCTGCATATAATGTCTTGTGAAAGTGCTTTCGACATGTGGACCAAGCTTGAGAATGTCTATGAGCAAAAATCCAAGACGTCTGTGCATTTGCTTTACAGAGATTTTATAGCTTTACTAAAAGCGAAGATGAAAATCTCTCTATTCACATCTCAAAGCTTCAAAAAATTGTTCAACAGCTCAAAGATCTTGGTGAGGATGTCTCAGAGACTATGGTCATTACCAAAATTTTAATGACTCTACCGGTGACATATAATCACTTCTACAGTGCATGGGAGTCAACAGCAGCAAGTGAGCAAACATTAAAAAATTTAACTGCACGTCTGTTGATGGAGGAGTCAAGAATGAATATGCAAAATGAAGTTGAATGTGAAGCTCTCATGGCAAGAAAAAGTAAAACGTCATCAAAAACAGTACCTCGTCGAGAAAGCGGTAAAAGCAAGAAACTGGGAAAGTGTTTTATCTAAAATAGAATATGTTCACTTGGAACATATTCTATTTTAAATAAAACATCTTCATAGTGTTCTCTTATAAAATGGTACCTCACATCTATGTGTTTTGTGCGTTTGTGAAATTCAGGGTTTTTAATCAATTTAATAGCACTTTGATTGTCTAAGTACAACGTTGAACAGGTTGAATTTGCTCTGGTCAGCTCACAGAAAAGTTTCTGCAACCATACCAAGTCTTTGAAAGCCTCTGACGCAGCTATGTACTCAGATTCGGTAGTCGAAAGTGATACACATTTTTGTCTTTGGGACTGCCAAGAAACTGCTCCTCCACAAAGCGTTGTAACCGCGCCACTCGTCGACCTTCTTGTCTCAACGTCACCCGCATAATCGGCATCGCTGAAACAATGTAAATACATTTTATTGGTAAGATTATAAATTATACCGTGGTCAATGGTTCCTTTGATATATTTAAATATACGCTTCACTGCGCATATATTGGTCTCATCTGGATTTTCCAAGTACCTGCTTACTGAGCTAATGGCGAACGAGATGTCAGGTCTAGTTCCAACAGCCAAATACATGAGTGACCCAACTGCCTCACGAAACGGAAATTGTCCAGCATGACGACCTCTACTGAGAGAATTAGGTGTTTTTCAGATGGAGTTGAGACTGGTTTTGAATCGTTCATACAAAATTTATTCAAAAGTCTTCTCGCATAAGCAGCTTGATGAATCATTACAGCACCGTCTTGTCTTCGTGAAATTTCCAGCCCAAGAAAATAGTTCGCTTCACCATGTGTTACTTCAAACTCCTGCTGTAGATATTTTAGTAAATCATCCACATCTTCTTTGCTTGACGCAGCCACCAAACCATCGTCGATATAGATCGCAAGCGAAACCTTTTTCTTTTTGGAACTGCTAATAAATACACAAGGATCACAAAGACTTACTTTAAAGGCGAATTGTTGAAGAAAACCAGAGAACTTCTTGTTCCAACACCTCGAAGACTGCTTCAGCCCATAGAGGCTTTTCTGCAACTTGAGGACCCTGCCGCTTCCATCATCATACCCTTCAGGTTGCCGCATAAAGATGTGCTCCGATAGATCGCCATTCAAAAATGCGGTTTTGATGTCAAATTGAAACAATTTCAGATTTTCGGCTGCAGCAATAGCCAAAATTGTTCGAATTGACGCAAATTTGACGACAGGACTGAATGTTTCAGAATAATCTAGACCATATTCTTGACTATAGCCTTTTATAACTAGACGGGCCTTATAACGACTAACTTCGCCATCTGTCGAGAGTTTTACTTTATAAACCCATTTATTACCGATTACCTTTCTTCCTTTGGGTAAATTGACCAGCTGCCAGGTGTTGTTCTTGAGTAAACTTGTGATTTCCTCGTCCATCGCATACTTCCATCTTTCTGCTAGTGGAGAATCCATTGCTTTTCGAAAATTCGGAGGTTCAATAAGTCCAGCAACAAATGCAAAGCCCTCAGACATAACAAAGTTTGAATGTTTTCTCTTACGAAGTTTTGATCTGTAATCTTCTTGAAATGAATCACATTTTGCTTTATTATTCTCCTCTTCGTCTTCCTCGTCTAAACCATCACCTCGCACACCTTCTTCTTCTGCAACAACTACATCTGCACCAGTTCCTTGTTTACCACTTTCAGCATGAACATCACAATCATCTACGCCGCCTTCGCCTGCATCGCTTTCTTCTGCACTAACACCTTCTTCACCAGCTTCGACATCACCTTGGCCCACCTTTGAAGAAAAAGCGTCCTCCTCGTCATCAAAAGTCTCGTGTTCAAACATCTTTATATAAACAAAATCGGTTTCTGCTTCTTTGAGGTTACACTGGTTACCAAGACATTCATTAAATAGAACATCTCGCGAAATGTCTACCTTTTTCGTGTCATCAAAAAAATTCGATGCCCTTTTGTGTTACAAGCGTAGCCTACCCAAACGCCTTTTCTAGCTTTCTTATGCCATTTTTTTGTTTTCTGACTAGGTACATGCATGTACACCTCACAACCAAAATGCTAAAACTCAAAAAAATTACTCTTCTTGTTGAACCAAACCTCATAGGGAGACTTCCCTGCTACTGGACTTGGACAGCTCCTATTCAAAACATAAACTGCAGTATTCACTGCCTCAGCCCAAAGTTTCGCATTGAGGTTTCTGCCACACAACATCGACCTAGCTGCTTCGACGATCGTCCGCATATCTCGTTCGGCTCGTCCATTTTGTTGCGGAGTATATGGAACGGTTTTCTGATGACATATGCCCTGAGCTCTAAGCAAGAATTCAACGTCTTTATTAATGAATTCTAAGCCATTATCGGTACGTAGAACTTTGACAGAGTAACCTGTATCGATCTTTACTTACTCTATATAATTTTTTAACAATGCACTAACTTCAGTTTTGTGCTTGATGAAATAAACATGACGAAAACTAGAGCAATCATCTTTCATTAAAAGAAAATATCTAGACCCTCCATATGAGGTTTAGTGCATGGGACCGCAAAGATCACAATGTATTAACTCTCCTGGTAACGATGCTCTATTCAGACTCTTGGCAAACGGCAGTCTGTGGCTTTTTCCCATTGCACAAGCAGAACAAAAGAATGAATCTCCTGTATAGGAAATATTGTTGGATTTCAGAAACTCCTTAACGTAATTTATGTTCTGATGACAGAGTCGCTCATGCCACGATTGTAGATCATTACCATCTCTACGACTTGAACATTGAACCGCACTATTGACCTGTGATTCACCCACCATCACCACTTGAAACAACAACTTAAACATCTTATTTTGGCGCAAACCAACATCAACAACATCATCATTTTTTAGCAACTCGCACTCATTTTTATTTGATCTCATTTGTAGCCCCTTATCAAGTGCACAACTCGCAGAAAATAAATTTAATTTTATATCGGGGACGTATAAAACATTGGATATATGCTTCTCTATCCAATCCACCTAGTTATACGACAGAATATTGATATCACCGGTACCATACGCATGAATAATTTCACCATTTCCCACGCGAATATTAACTGGTTTGTCAAATTTTTTGAAAGAAACGAACCACTCTTTTCGAGACGTCATGTGGTCGCTTGCTCCAGAGTCAAGAAACCAACTATCCTTTTCTGTCATTTTCGCAAATACAGTTTGAGATATAAAAGCTTCCCCTCTTTTCACGTCACATGATGTGTTGTTTTTCTCTCTCTGCCTTGTAGGACAATCCGCTTTAAAATGACCCGTTTTCTTGCAGATAAAACACTTTCCCAGTTTCTTGCTTTTACCGCTTTCTCGACGAGGTACTGTTTTTGATGACGTTTTCCTTTTTCTTGCCATGAGAGCAAGTTTAGTCTTAACATTACTTCATCCTAGAAATATCGTGTTTTATTTCTTGCTCGGATTTCCTAAAAGTTTCACAAAAAATGTTAGCTTATTTGTTGAGTCCTTAACGAAAAGGCGGCGGTTTGCAAAGAGAGTGCCCGAGTTGTAAGCCGCTACTGACTGGGCCTTTCGTTTCCCGAAAAATTCCGATTGAGATTTCTGAAACAGCAAGGTGGATCGCACTTGCGAGCTTCGTTGCCAAAACGACGATGATACCAGCACATGCGCCGGCTGAATTGCTCGCGAGAACTTGAAAACGGTCGTGGAAACGCGGACCTGTCTCGGCTGGAGCGTTGACTGATCTGTCGGCATAAAGCCACCGTATTATTATATTCTAGCTGGGAGGATTGACCGATTTCGCGAATATTATTGCTGGCTATCCCGAAAACCTCGTTCGAATTTGCTACTAAACTTACGATCCTATCGGCCGTTTTAGCGAGGCTGTCTAAGTCATCATTAGAACACGTTAAAATTGCCTGAGCGGTTTGCGGTAAACGCTGAAGCCACAAACTCCTGAGCACTGATTCTAGAAATTGGTTTTCGGCCAGAGTACGCATTTGTCTTAAAAGCTCACTGGGTTTTTTATCGCCTAAAACCGTTTCATACACTAATTTTTGAAAGCGAATGTCCTTAGGATCGATGAGGCGCGAAAGAACGGTTGATTTAAGATGCTCGTATAAACCGCTTCCGGGCGGCGGATTAAAAATTACGTCCCTACACAAATTTGATGTACGCGAATCGAGAAAAATACTTGGTGCTATCTGATCTAATTTGCGCTACAGCGAGCTGCACTTCTAAAATTCAGACCACACGTCCGGATTGTCGGGCCAAAAAGTTAAATTCTTAAATGCCAAAGCACTTACTTG
This sequence comes from Philhelius pedissequus, assembly GCA_910595825.1. Taxonomy (NCBI): domain Eukaryota; kingdom Metazoa; phylum Arthropoda; class Insecta; order Diptera; family Syrphidae; genus Philhelius; species Philhelius pedissequus. Next base: position 215,154,056 of record OU343160.1, on the reverse strand, counting down.
ATTACTCGAAGATTCTGTTTGACTCCCTACATGTCTGGCGGAATCTGACGAGTTTCGACTATCCATAACCCCCTGTCGATCTGTGCCTCGTCCAGTAAGGTCGGGCATCCCGTTCGACTGGCCAAAAAAAAATTTAACCTGTATAAAAAAAATACACAAAAAGTGGATTACTTTTCTTGATAATAATGAATAAAAATTAGCAAATTTATGATTGATTATATGTAAAGTATAAGTTGTAGCAAAGAATCAAGATTATTGTAAGAAGTTAGCGAGAAGCGCTGGGAAAATTGTATTACTATTTCTTTACAAAAAAAAAACGATAAAAGATACATAAATGAATGCGGCCAAATGTTGATTGATGTCTTCTGAACGGGATTTCTCGATGATGAAACACGGACAATTGAATTGTGCCGTTATATTGTCTGCTAGAATAGCTACGTGATGATGTCGCACCGCAATTGGACAGAACTGTAGTGCGGTTTGTAGAACGGGACTTCTTGTCTCGTAACGGTGAAGTGCAAATTCCGCTGTTCTGTCTGCGGCATTTGATCCTCCGGGATCACTTTTTAAAAGAAATAAAAACTCAAACACAATTTTTATTCAAACTTTTAAATCTTTTATTGTGGGGGGAAATCATTGGCTGAACGTTGAGATGAGAACTCCCAAATTGAACTGGCCTCAAGTATCTTTATGCAAGCCCTTTTTGTGTATTATAATTTGTCTATGCAGTGATGCTGCAAATGATACAAATATAAATTGGTTTATTTTATGATGATTCAAAAGGGTTGAATCGTTTACAATCTTTGTTTGGATAAATTTTCTTTGTTTAGATTCGTTTTCGATCGTTGACGATCTTTTTTTATACTAATTTAATGGAGATACTTTATTGGATAAATTTTATTATACTCAAGCAAATATGCTTGGTATGCTTTAATTAATATTTATGTTTGGAAGTAATTTTATTATATTCAGGCAAATATGCTTGGTGGGCATTTAATATTTTAAGCGATATGAAATACGCTTGGTATGGTTTGGTTGTTATGATTGGGAAGCAATTCTATAACTCCTCCCCCCTTTGATTTTTTTTTCTCCTGGAACAATTTTTTGTATAAAATTATAAGTATAATACAAATTATAACAATTACAAACATATTTACACCAAATTGAATAAAGGATTGGTCAGAAACTTTTTCTACTATTTCTTTAATATTTTCAATGTTTGTTAGATTATAATCTTCAATTTCTAAGTCAATGTCTGTTAAATTATAATTATCTTCCACATAAATATTTATTGGTTGTTTTAAAATTGAATGTTTGTTAACATATTCTTTTTCGTTTATCTTGATTTCACAATTTTCAAAATTTATTAATACATTTCTTTTGATTGGAATAAGTTTTCTTTCATCACAAGAACTTTGTATCTTAGAGTTGCTATTTTTAACAATTAGTATTCCATTTTGAAGTTCTTTTACAATGTTTGTTTTTCATTCTTCCTTTTAAGACAGTTATTTTTAATTATACAATTAGTATAGGTTTTAAGATATTTTAATTCTTTATTTTCAAGATATTTATAGAAAGTATCATTTATTTTTATAATATTTTCATCATCTATTTCTAATTCGATATTTTCCTCGTTGGGAATAGAAGTTATAAGATATTTATCAAAACTATAAATTCGATCTGGTATTTGAATTATAAAAATTAAAAGATCATTATCGTATTCACTTATAGAGAGTTTAATGTTTTTTAGTTTGAACAAATCAATATCGTAATATTCTATTTCTTCCGCCGTTAATAAGCTATTTGTCATTATTTGTAATCTACTTGCTAAAATGATATTTTGTATTTTTTCAATGATTTCTTTCAATTTGTCAACTCTTTTAGTATATTCTAGAATTATAATTCTTTTTTCCAATTGCTTAAATTTCTCTTCAGAACCGGAATATTTTTTATTTTTGTATCAATCAAATTTTTTAATGTTTTTATTTCCTGTTGAAGTTGATTATTTATATTTACCTGTTTATTATTATTAATTATTAACTCATGATTATTTACGGTTAGTGTTTTTAATCGATTTTCTATGTCCGATTTGTCTTCGTCATCCATTGTTCCGAAAAGGAAATTTAATGCTCTACCTCCTATATTTATGAGACTTCTAGTTTTTCTTGTAATAGGCGTATGTCCCTTAATACTTCTTAATTCTTCTTCAATTAAATTTAGTTCACTGTCTATGTATGTTGTAATTCTAATATCTTCTGGAAATTTCACTATAAAATTCTTTTGTTCTAACCACTGTTTATTTGTTTTTGTTAATAACACTTTTATTTCCGTTAAATTAATTATATGTATTATAAAATTAAATTCATTTACTATGTTTACTTCGTCATATTTGATTACCGCGTAACCATTATTGTTTATTACTTCTTCAATAATTAATTTGCTGCTTATTAAGCCAATAATGGTGAATAATACCACGAGACTTTTCATTTTTTTTTGCGACTTGTTTGAATTATATATGAATCTAAACTAAATTCTTCTCTGAGATTTTCTATTGACTTGGCTTGCTTTGATTAGATTGGCTTGGTTTATATGCTTACTCTTTCTTTCTTTCTGAATATTTCTTGTATGCTGATTTTCGAGTTTATCATACTTATATCTTGGTGCTGTCTTATGACGGTCTGTTCTGGAATTTTTAACAAATCCTTCCGTTCTCTTTTCATTATATTCCTCTCTATTTGTATTTAGTTTACCGATTACTTTTTCTTTATTTTTGATCATAAGATCATGAAGTTTATTTTTATCTATACTACCTTTCTGTATATCATATGGTTTTTGTTTAGTAGTAGAATGTATCGAAGTATTATAAAATAGATTCGCTTTACTCGAATTTCATGTATATTTGGGTTAGTTTTTCCGTTCAAGAGTGCTCTTACTTTTTCAGCTAATGTTCTATGAAAGACTTCAATGTCTGAATTACTGTATGACTATTAGGTTTAGTAAAATGTATTTCTATATCAAGGTCTTCTAATAATTTTATTATTCTTGGAAAGTTAAATTCATTGTCCATTACAAGTCTTTTTGGTTTACCGTTGGTTGCTAATAATTGTAAGATAGTTTCTTCTAAAGTTTCATGAGAAACATTTGGCACATATGTAGCGGTAGTTAGCTTACTAAATTTATCTATTGAAGTTAAGTATTTTGTTTTATTAATACAATAAATATCTAAGTGAACTATCTCATTAATATCTTTTGGGGTTTCTGTTAAATGAAATTTTTCTTTAACTGGTCGTCTATCATACTTTGATTGTTTGCATATGTTGCAACTATTGATTACATCATTAATTAATTCTTTTAATTTTTTAAAATAGATTTTTGTTCTAAGTCCTCTATAATTTTCTTCAATTCCAGAGTGACCTGTTTCTTTTTCATGATACAGTTTTATTTGTTTAATGGCTTCTTCTTCTGTCTCTAAGTCTTTAGCAAAATGTTCACATTTATAAAATTTTATTCTTGTTCCAAATAACTCTATTAATTTTTGTTGAAGAATATTATATTCACTGTCTGTTAATTCAGTTTAAATTCCTGTACTAACTTTTTCTATTAATGGTATTATTAAATCATTAAAATTATCTTTATATAATTCATTTATTCCAATATGTATTCTTTTATATTTAGGGATTTTGTTCAATCCATTTCCTGCTTTTAATATGATTTGTTGCTTAAAAATATTCACCGCACTATCTTTTATTGGAAAGTGATCATTCATTTCTTCATGTTGTGAATGTACTGTAGGTCTGACTGAATCCTGTTCTAACATGTTAATTTCTTGCGTGTCTTTAATTTCTCTACTCAAAAAATCTAATACAGTATTACATGTACCTTTTAAATATTCGATTTGCATATCGTATTCTCCTAATTGGAGTACCCATCTTTGTAATCTAGGTGAGATATCTCTGCCTAAATTTTTTGTCTGAAGCCATTTTAAAGGCTGATGATCTGTTTTAAGGTCAAACCGTCTCCCATATAAATACGGTCGTAAATATTTAACTTACCAAACTATAGCTAGTAACTCTTTTTCTGTTGTACTATAATTGCTTTCATGTTCGTTGAGAGTTCTACTTATAAATGTAATTGGGTGACCTTTTTGCAGGAGCACTGCTCCAATTGCATAATTGGATGCATCTGTCGTTAAGACAAATTTTTCATTGAAATCAGGATATGCAAGTACTGGCTCCGTTTGAAGTGCATTTTTTAGTTCTTGATGCGCTTTTATATAATTTATATCATTTTTGTTAATTTTTGCATCCTTTTTTAAATATTTAGTTATTGGTTGTGCAATTTTCGCATAATCTTTAATAAATTTTCTATAATAGCCTGTTATACCCAAAAATGATTTAATTTCTTTAGCTGTAGTAGGAAGTTGTATTTTGTCTATAGCTTCTATTTTGTCTGAATTAGGTTTCACACCTTTGTCTGTAATTGTGTGTCCTAAAAATTTCGTTTCTCTCTTAAGAAAATTACATTTGTCTACCTGTACTTTAAGGTTATATTTTTTTAATTGTTGAAAGACTAATCGAAGATTAATCATGTGCTCTTGCAATGAGGTGCTAAAAATCAGTATATCATCAAGGTATACTACACAAATTTTATTTATGAGTCCATCTAAAACCTCATTCATCATCATGGCTGGTGCATTTTTTAGACCAAATGGCATTCGTAGCCATTCGTAGTGACCATATGGGGTTGAAAAAGCTGTTTTTTCAGAATCAACGGGATTCATTTTAATTTGGTGAAAACCTTTTGCAAGGTCAAGGGTTGAAAAATATTGAGCTCGTCCTAATTTATCTAATATTTCATCGATATTAGGTAAAGGATGCTTAAATTCAATTGTTTTTTCATTTAATTTTCTATAATCGACCACCATTCGCCATTTTTGCTCACCAGAATTGTCTATTTTCTTTGGCACTATCCAAATGGGTGCATTGTAAGGTGAAACACTTTTTCTTATTATACCTTGTTTTAATAAATCTTTAACTTGACGTTCAATCTCTTGTTCGTGAATTTTAGGATATCTATATATCTTACTAAATATTGGGCTATCATACTCAGTCTTAATACTATGCATGGTTTGTGTTGTTGAACTAAGTTTATCACCTTCTTTGTAAAATACATATTTATATTCGTCAATAAATTTTTTTAATTCCTGCTTTTCCTCAAAGTTTAAACTCTCGTCTACTAATTGGCTCATATGCGTTGAGTTACAATATTCTAGATTTTGAATTTCTTCATATTCATATAAACATGCTATTTCTGTACTTTCTTTAAAGTAATTTTCAAAAAATATTTTCCTTTCGTTTATTTCCATAAATCCTTCTTCTAAATGTAATTTTGCTCCTATAGGTTTTAATAAGTTTTGGCCTATTATTCCCACAAATTTATTATTTCGTATTTTCATCAACTTCCATGCCATTGTAGCCTCATCTTCGTTGAATTCTACTGGCAATTCAGTTATAATTTCATTTTTTATAATATTTTCATAATTCAAGGATTTTATTCTTATTGGAACCTTCATTAAAATTCTAGGAATTTCTAATAGTTGTGACTCATCAAGTCTACTTGTTGTTGAACCACTGTCTATTAGAATTTTAAATTGCTTATTATGCATTGTTATTTTTACTATGGGAAGTGTTTCTTCTTCCCGGTTATGGTAAAATTTACCTCTTCATGTCTAATCTCTGTATTGTTTACGTCCATATCTTCTTGTCTGGGATTCCTATTATTGTCATAATTGTTATTCCTATACTGTCCTGAATTTTGGGGTCTTTGATTATTATGATTAAAATTTGCTTGATGGTTATTTCTATTAAATCCGAATCGAAAATTATTTGGATTTGCGTTTCCAAATATTCTGTGATTATTTTGTCTAACTTGTTCTGAAGATATTCTATCGTGTTGCGGCCTAAAATTGTTATTGACATTAGTTTTGTAAATAAGTTGTTGGGATGCAAATTATTTCTAAAAGGATTCCGATTTAGATTTTGATTAAAATTATTTTGATTTGGCTTTGGTATATTTTGATATTTAATTTGTTCAGGGATTTTTCTTATCATATTATTACTTTCTAGCAGGTCAAAAGCCTCTATCATACTATTTGGTTGGCTTGCAATCACTATTGCCTTTTGGCTAGGTGACAATGTGTTTTTAAATGATTCTAAAGCTATTCTTTCATTATTTTTTTGAGTATAGACATTATCGGGCTCAAGTTGAGTTTTTGTTTGTAACTCTTGCAACAAATTGTCAATTTTATTATAATTCCTAATTGTGTCGTTTTCATTGACACTATTTATTTCTGTCACTAACTTAAGATATGATTTTTTAACACCAAATTGTCTTACCAGCTGTACTTTTATGTCTGTCCAAGGTGCAAGATGTTGTAGACTATTTATTGCTCTCAAAGCCTCGCCTTGAATTTTTTGGTGCACCACAAAAACTGCCTGTTCCATGTAGATTGGATCCTGGATTCTCTCAAGTAAATACTCCATCGATGATATAAAAAGAGCGAGGTTGTCTGATGATCCTTTAAATGGGTTAATCATCCTTAATTCTTTTAGATAGAATTTTTGCTGTTCTGTCCAAACTGCATGTTGAACTGGGTCCATCGGAGCTTGTGCTCTTGCTTGAGCTTGAACTTCGGCTAATTGCGCTTGCTGATTTGCAAGTGCAGCCTGTTGAGCTTGATGTTCTGCGGCGTTCATTTTATTTATATTTTCCTCTTGTATTTTAAAAATTCTTTCTCTTAGTTTCCGCAAGTTTTTCATTCACTTATATTTTTATTTAAAAGTTATTATTATTATATATATATTTTTTTTTTTTCACCTGCTTGTCTTTTGCATAGACACTTTGTCTTTTTCGTAGACAGTATATTTTGTGTTGACACTTAATTATTGTTTTGTTTACTTATCTCTCTGTGAGGATGCGTGTATTAAAAAAAATTTGTATGAACACTTAAGTATACAATAATTGTGTTCTCCTGGTACGAGATTGTTTTGTTCACTAAAACACTTCAGCGTTATTAATTTTCACAAAACAATTTAATTTCGATCGTTGAATAATGTTTTAGATAATGTACGTTGTACTTTAATCCGCACCAAAATTCTACCGGTTGAAAAAAAATTTTATTTTCTTTTCGGTCCAATCCCTGAATCTCATCTGTTCATTAATTTTCGTTTAACTTCTTAGTGAGATCCTACCGACTGCGCCAATTTTATATTTGATCCTCCGGGATCACTTTTTAAAAGAAATAAAAACTCAAACACAATTTTTATTCAAACTTTTAAATCTTTTATTTAATCATTATTAAAGCCTCAGATCCCTTACCACTGTTGGGGGGAAATCATTGGCTGAAAGTTGAGATGAGAACTCCCAAATTGAACTGGCCTCAAGTATCTTTATGCAAGCCCTTTTTGTGTATTATAATTTGTCTATGCAGTGATGCTGCAAATGATACAAATATACATTGGTTTATTTTATGATGATTCAAAAGGGTTGAATCGTTTACAATCTTTGTTTGGATAAATTTTCTTTGTTTAGATTCGTTTTCGATCGTTGACGATCTTTGTTTATACTAATTTAATGGAGATACTTTATTGGATAAATTTTATTATACTCAAGCAAATATGCTTGGTATGCTTTAATTAATATTTATGTTTGGAAGTAATTTTATTATATTCAGGCAAATATGCTTGGTGGGCATTTAATATTTTAAGCGATATGAAATACGCTTGGTATGGTTTGGTTGTTATGATTGGGAAGCAATTCTATAACTCCGGCGGGTCCACAGCTCAGATTTGCAACATCGCAAATCACGTCGGGGTCACCAAATTTTGGGTAGACCGGCCGTGGTTCTTCTCTTGATACCCAGGTATCGTTGTCGTTAGCTGATGCACCACTTGGATACAGCCACGTGCCACCCAGGCAGCGCGACCCTATGTGGTATCGGTATGAAAATAGTGTCTTTCACTGGGCACTTAGGCACCCCTTTATTTCCTTTGTTTGGAGCCAAAAGAAAAGGCAATTCGTTACAATTTACACAATTTAATATGTTACTTTATTTAAAAGGAAAGTTAAACACAGAATTAATGACATCGATTATTATACGTTTATATAAAAAAAATGGAGCTTAACAAAAATGACTTAGTTACACATATATCTGGTGGAAAGGAACGATCTTAGGCGTGGTCGAACGAAGAATGCCGCCACATGACAATGGAATATTTTTACCATTAGAGGAGCACTGACATATAGTTGTGATATATAGGTTGCTACTCTCCTACTTGTTTGATTGGGTCTGTTCATGTTGGGTATATAGTCCACATTCAGATTTTCATTGTGGTGTGTTTGCACGCGTAGGTAGTGTCCGCCACAAGATAAACTCGCGACAACTACTGCTTAGTGATATCGGTGAAGAATCGAATGCTCCAATTTATATACACGAGAGCCTAACCAAAAATAATCCAGCTATAATGCGTCAAGCAATCCGTCTAAGGCGAAAGCATGAGTTTTTTCTGTATTTACTGCGAATGTTCTTGTTAACATTAAAATAATAAAAAACGATAAACCTATTTTAATTAACACCTTGGATATGCTAATGTCAACTGTCAACACAAGCATTGTATATAAAACCTATAGTACTCTTATGGAGTCGATTTTTTGTACTATCTTGTAGGCCATATGACGGCGCTAGTATAGTGATACATTAATAAATACTTTGGAGACTGAAAAGAAGAAAGAGAGGGTTCTATTTAACAGTTTTGACAATATTAGTGCGGGTAAAAGAGATTACCAAAACAGCATTGTCCGCCATTGGTATGAAGCGAATTGAGGGAGAAAATAGAAAAAAGGGATGTAATTTACGTGTATGTAATTTACGAATAGCTCTTGGTTTGAAGGTATTATATCAGTGTAGGTTATTTTTTGTCTACAATTTTTTTCATCTTTGCATTGTTGGCAAAAAAAATGCTTACTGATATTTGTATATATCCTTGAAACAAGAAACCTTTTCGTAAAAAAGATATTTTAAATCTTTTTTACGAATAGAATTCTTGTTTCAAGTTCAAGGACGAATGTCAGTAGACATTATTATTTTGTTTATTTACTATTTGCTATTTATAAGCTACGTGATACGTTGCAGTAATTCACCATATATATGTAGGTATGTGGTACTCGTATATGTTGCAAATCGTAGGTTTTTTTCTTGCGATATACCTATTTAGGTAGATACTAGGTATACCTTTTGCAAGTTTTGCACTTGAAAAAAAAATCCAACTTGATATTTTAATCAAATAACAATACGATTTTGAAGAACACCAAAAGAGTGTGAAGAGGCTGAAGCGATTTTCTTGAAACTTGGTATAGGTACCTACCTATTTAAGTGTCTTAGTTCATTGTCTAAAAGATATATTTGTTCAATAACATTTTATGAAAAAAATGTAATACTTAGGTACTCGTAAAATCAAATAAAATTATTTTAAAGGAAAAGTTTATGGGTACCTATCAAATAAAAAAAAAATGATTTTTTTTTCTTTAAATTCAAACCACATTTAATTGTATTGATATGTAATATTATGAAAATAAAGACAGCTGGGACTTTGTATAGGTATAAAACCTATAAAATGATTTTCTAACACAACATTGCAGGTAGTATTCACTATAGGTATATCAACATATGCGAGATATGGGAATTGTAGGCAAGGTTGCAATATCATCTGCACAGATGAGTGATGACATACCTAAATATGAAGGTTATGCAGTTATTCTTTTGCATTATGAATTAAATAAAAAGATTGTGAATCTTGACATTACGATGATGAAAGCGAAGACGAGGAAAAAAGTGGATATAATTGCCGTGTTTTATTATCGCCAATAACCCATATGGTTCACCACGAAAAAATAAAACAATCTGGGTTATGCACTCCGATATGTAGATGTACATTTTGTTCGCCGAATTTAATACTAATATTTGCAAAACCAGATAGAAATGTTGTTTTGTAATATATGTTTTAAAAAATAACACAGACCCAAGCCCGTAGATAATAAAACGCAGCTAACTCGTATGCCGGCACGTTCTTTTCATTTTAAAAAAAAATTAAAAAACGGCATCTGTCATATAAATGCTTCACAAAACCGGTAAGGAATTTGCTTTACCAAAAACGGATGTAAACATTTTGGTAAAAAAATGAGAGTGCTTAGTGCAGTTCACATTTACCCAAATACATTTTTCTTGCATTCTTATTAACGATAAGTAGGTAGATAATAGGGCTGGCAACGAGACCGAGACTAGTACTATATGTATGTATATAGTTATACAGAGATAGGCGCATTGCGAAAATCCAGAGAAGAATACGTACGACTTATGTATGCATTTCGTTGCTTCCTTTTGGGTGACATTAGGTAAAAAATATTGTCAAAACGTCAAAATATAGTTCTTTGCCTAACTGTCAAGCCATGAGCTGTCAAATTCCAATGAATGATGGCTCCTATTTAAATGGATTAAAAAACCTCTACAAAAGTCAAATTTTACCTCAGAAAATTAGAAATTTTTCGATTTAATTTATTGCTCCGGAAAATGTTGATTATAGACTTTTTGGGTGACATTTGGGAAAAAAATAGTATCCAAATGTCAAGATATAGTAATTCATGAACTGTTAAAATCCATCGAACGATCGCTCCGATTTAAGCGTTTCAAAAGAACATCACCCTATATAAAATTCAAATTTTGCCTCAAAAAAATTTTTGTTCCAGAAGAAGTTGATTTTTAGCCTCTTGTATGGCATTTGGAAAAAAATATTATGAAAACGTCAAAATATAGTTCGTTGTCTACCTGTCAAGGCATGAGCTGTCAAAATCCATTGAAGGATCGCTCCGATTTAAATGGATTAAAAAAACCTCTATAAAATTAAGGCGATTTTAAGGCTTTTGGGTGACATTTGGAAAAAAATCATCAGAACATCAAAATATAGTTCGTTGCCTACCCGCCAAGCCATAACCTGACAAAATCCATTGAAGGATGGCTCCGCTTTAAATAGATTAAAATACCTCTGCAACACTAAAATATTACCTCGGAAAATTCGAAGTTTTTCCGATTTTATTTTTGGCTTCGGAAAAAGGTGATTTAAGGCCTTTTGGGTGAGGTTTGAAAAAAATATTTTCACGTCAAAATATACAGTCATATTCTGTTAAACGTTCACGTGTATATTTGTAGTCTGCTATCGAACAGAAAAAACGAATTGTTTAAAAGAGTACATAAATTTCGATCAAAAATAAATTTTAACAATTAGATTCTCTTAAGAATTAAACAAAAAAATATTAGTTAAGCTTTGGACACAAAAGATAGAAGACATTTGAAAATATTTAAGTAGTGAAAAATTGAGTGAAATATTCACGTGAATTGGAAGATAGCAGAATAGGGCTGATAGTTTATTGCCTACCTGCCAAGCCATGCACTGTCAAATTCATTGAAGGATTGCTCCGATTAAAATGGATTAAAAAAACTGTAGAAAATTCAAATTTTATCTTGGAAATACGGCTCTTCAAAGGTGTCTGATAACTTTACTTCACAGCCTAATTTTTACGTTATCACACACCTTTGAAAACTAAATTCGCACAAGATGTAAGCCATTCGGAGCGCTTTCATACGCAACTAATAAAACTCAACTTAAAATCATAGTTTTCGATTTACACAAGTAAGACTTACTCGTTTCAAGTGAAGTATATGGCCTTAACTTCATGGACTTACGTACTGCAGAACAAAATTTCTAGTTTATGATTTGTTTAGCATAAGCAACGTAGAAGGATATATCATTATTGGATTCATTTATAATTGACAAGCACAATAAATTTGGAAAAGACGTGCAGATGCCAAGTTTGACCGAATTCTTGAGATCCATATTGTACGTTGATTTTCAGCAAGTTTCTCAAACTTGGGTTTTTTTTTTCTATGGGTTTTGACAGCTAAATGTGAAAATGTGTACCAATTCGTACGATTTTTCACGCTACTAAACAATAAAATCGGAGCAATCCTTCGATGGATGTTGACAGCTTATGGCTCGACAGGTAGGCAACGAACTATATTTTGACGTTTTGATAATATTTCTTTCCAAATGTTATACAAGAGGCTTAAAATCAACTTGTGCCGGAGGAAAAAATTTCGAGGTAAAATTTGAATTTTGTAGAGGATTTGTAATCCATGTAAATCGGAGCGATGATTCAATGGATTTTGACAGTTCATGACTTGAGAGGTAGGCAACTTACTATATCTTGACATTTGGATAGTATTTTTTTTCCAAATGTCACCCAAAAGTTTTAAAATCACATTTTTAGGGAGCAATAAATTAAATCGAAAAATTTCGATTTTCGTGAGGTAAAATTTGAGTTTTGTTGAGGTTTTTTTTAAATTAATTTAAATCGGAGACATCCTTAAATGGTTTTTAACAGGTCGTGGCTTGATAAAACCGGTTAAATCATTTTTGAAAATATCGAGCGTTGTATGTAGGTACTCTTTTTTTTAATATTTTATTTGTTTTTGCTATGAAATATATTAACTTACAGAATTCTTCCAAAATGTTATTTCCACTTAACTCAAAAGACAAAACAGACTCACGAGTTTGTCTTATACATTTTCACGCATTTTTCTAACCGACGAACTGCTGAGATACCACAACTATACTCTATATTTGCAATCCGAACAATGCATCTTATCTTTATCTTACATCTTTTTACTACCAAAAAAACACGAAAGAAACCAAGACTAAGGATGATACCAAGACTGAGACCGAGACCGAGACGAGACCGCACATTAAAATTTTCTCGAGAAAAAGGCGAGACCAAGGCCGAGATGAGACTTGGTAAGGCGAGACCTGGACCGAAACCGAGACGAGACTGAATATTTTCGATTTTGACGAGACCGAGACGAGATTAACAAAAGTCTCGCCAGGTCTCGTCTCGTTGCCAGCCCTAGTAGATAAGGTACCTACTTCCCATAGAACTGCTTTTCATATTTTCGACCTTTCATTATTCGTCGATTATTTTTTTTTTTAATCAAGTGTTCCTTAAAAGTATATATTAATATTGTAATATTGCATATACAAATTTTTGAGAAAATGTTTTTTCGATTTAAAAAAAAATCAATTTTATATTAGGTACAGGTACCTATGAATCAGAATAGAGATTTTTTTAAAATTAAAAATTAATAGAGAAATATGAATGTATCAAAAAAAATCAAAAATCGTTGGAGGTTTTTAAGAAAATAATTTTGTATGTTAAAATTTTAAAAAACATTAAAAAAAATTGAAACATAATTATTAACCTGCATCTAAAATTTTAATTTAAAAAAAAATTCAGTGACTGGTTTTTCAAAAATGGTTTTTTTTCAAAAAACTAAAATTTATTATTTTTTCTTAAATCGAAAGCCCATTTTCTTTTTAAATTTGAGTATGCAGTTTTATTTACTTCGAGGGAACATTTGCATTAAAAAAATAATTTTATCCGGCTCATCAAAAAGTGAGAAAGTCGAAAATATGAAAAGTGGTTCTATGGGAACTACCGTTAATAATTACGTAAAAGTGGAATAAAATAATTTAGTCCATTCGTCATCAACTGCTAACATATTAGTTATGTTTGACCCGTTGTAATACCAAACAGATTATCATGGAGACGAAACAAAAGAGGAAAGCGGCATTAACAACAAAAATATTTGGAGATAATTATGATGGTTCAAATCTACATCAACAACAACATGACCTCTCATACATGTGAACTCTATAATGCAGCTAAGAAGGTGAAGAAATATAAGTTTTTATGGATGAAAAACAATATACTTTTTTCGCACAAAAGTGAAGGAGATAGTGTTGTCAGAGTGAGTTGCTCTGATGACTTAAATATTTTATAATTTAATTTAAAATAATGTTTACTAAATTCTTAATTAATGCAAAAAATTATACATGCCGATTAGTGAATTCACAATTTTCTACTCCCTGGAAGCTGAAGAGATTCGCAATAGATTCGCTTTCGCGTTTATTTCAATTAGTGTACTCGTCGAATGAACTATAATATCGATTCTTGAACTACCTTCCCCTTTTCCGAACTATATTATCGCTGCCATCATTTGTTGACATCTTTAACGTCACACGCAATGTTAAATTGTAGCTAAATCATTGAAGTAATTTTTGTTGATCGAAATAAAAAAGGAAGCTATTGCATTTTATTTTAATTTTCGGGATCAGCACAACAGCAGAACAGCTGAACCATCAACTGGCGATAAGCAATTATTTTCTCTTTCTTGTCACTAGTTGCATTCATATCTACCTCTTGTTTGGGCAAGTTTTTGTTTGGTTGAGGACTTGTAGTCCTTAAAAAGAGGACCCAAACCGTTTACTGAATTTCTTAAGTTTTCCAAAAACTGTTGTTTTGGGAATTTATTGGTTAAATTCTTGGCAATGTCAGGTTGTGTTTTCAGTAATCCCTTCATTACCGTAAACTGGTGTCGGTTAGTGGTTCGTTTTCTAAAAAATGAAAATTATAACCAACAACTAATACGAGTACCTAGTAGGAATATATTTTTTAATTCAGAATTAAATACATATTCATTTTTTAACTTACATTTTTTGTGCTATCCATTATGATTTTTGGACAAAAAGTACATCAAAACAAAGATTCGCTACACAATTGGCGCGGAAATAAAATGAGAAACTTTGTATAGAGTGCGAAAGGTTTGAGGATTCAGTAATACCAAATTAGTTGAACAACATGTCGGTGGTGCAGGTAATTTTACCGACATTCGTTCAATTTGCTTTCTATGGATTCACTAAAAACATCAATTGCGAAAATTTGTTAAATTGTGGTTATATCTCATCCGCCGAATTCACTAATAGCCATGATAATGTCAGTAGTATTGAAAACGTGTCACTTTTAATAACTCATCAAAACATTCGTAGTATGAGGAAACATTTGTATTCTTTTTTATCCCACTTTGAAGCCTTAAATTTAGCAAGGCACTCTATCTTTTTGAGAGAACTTTGGTTGTACGGTCTTGAACTTCCAGATTATAATATACCTGATTATCAAATATATGGAAATTGTAATAATTCTTATGGTGCAGGTCATAAAGAAAGCATACAACTACTGTAGTATATTTTGTCTATGGTGCAGGTGGTGTTCAATTTGGATTTTGCGAGGGTAAATGTACTCAGGATGCAATATTTAAAATTTTTAGTTAAGTAAGTGAAGTTTTTAATATAAATAAATATAATTTAGCGCTGTTTATTGACATGATCAGTCATAAGATACTATTGGACAAACTTTACAAAGCTGGCTATTCTTAGCGTATGCTAATTCTATATTTAAACAATCTTTTAAAAGCAGTATAACTGCATTCGGTGATAATATGGCTTTAACTTTATGTTTTAAGACAACGGTTTGCCAGACATGAACTCATATTGAGTGAAAAAACAGAAGTTATGTTCTGCAATCTAAAAGAAACATCACCTTTTATTGACTGTAATGTCCTGTTTTATTCCGCAACATGTAACAAATTTAGTCTAGGCACTTACTCCTGCGGTAGACCCAGTTTTTTACAAGACACTCCGTGTTCAAGCACTTATTTTAATAATGATTTTGTTAATAATTATAAATTCTTAGTAGTATTTATGGATACAAAATTTAAGCTGGAAGTTGCATACTGCAAATCTTAAAAAATAATTGATTTCTCTCACACGCAAAATGTTTCTATTAAAACGTAAATGCTCAAAAAATCTTTTAACAAAAACATACTTTGTTCTATTTGATTCAAAACTTCAGTATTGTAAACGGTGATTTTTTAAGAGCTTGGTTTTTGAAAATTCAAAAAAACACAGAAACTTGTAAAAAGTGAATGAAATTTTTATTTGGATCGATAAAACAATTTCTGCCATTTACTTTTTAAAAATAATTTCACTTAAATGTTGCCCGCGGCTACGCTTCAGGTGGTCCATTCTGAAGGTCCAATTTTGGCAAACTTTTTCACACATTTCGGCCGGAATCTCACCAATGACGCGTTCAATGTTGGCTTCCAAGGCAGCAATCGTGTTTGGCTTGTCCCCATAGACAATAGACCTAACATAGCCCCACAAAAAATAGTCTAAAGGGGTCAAATCACATGATCTTGGTGGCCAATTGACTGCGCCAAAACGTGAGATCAACTGCTCACCAAATACGCCTCTCAATTGATGCATGGTTTCGCGTGCAGTGTGGCATGTGGCACCGTCCTGTTGGAACCACATGTCGACCGAGTTCAATTCTTGCATTTTCGGCAAAAAAAAATCTGTTATCATCGAACGGTACCTTTCTCCATTGACCGTAACCCTGCGGCCTACATCGTCCTTGAAGAAGTACGGCCCAATGATGCCGCCTGCCCATAAACCGCACCAACCAATGCATTTTTCGGGATGCATTGGTAGCTGCTGAATTGCTTCTGGCTGCTCTTCACTCCAAATACGGCAATTCTGCTTATTCACGTATCCATTTAGCCAAAAATGAGCGGAAAAAAAATGGACGTAGCTTGCGAAACACATTTTTCACAGAGCACGAATTTTGATAATAAATTTCAATAATTTGCAAACGTTGTTCAGGCGTAAGTCTATTCATGATGAAATGGCAAACAATACTGAATCGAAATGTCAAATGTTCGTGGAATTTGTCATGTGCGATCTGTCAAAAATATAAACGTCAAAAACCAAGTCGCAAAAAAAGCACCCGTTATAACAAGTTGGAGCGGTGCTTACCAGAATAAGCTAAGTCCAATTATTGCAGGGCAGAAGCATATTGTACGAATTGCATGTAAGAAAACTAGACTAACAAGTAGTTGACCTTTATTTCAAGAACGTTTAATTCTTCCGTTAAAATACTTATATATCTATATAAAGTCCTCAAAGCTTATTTCATTCGAAAAAACTGCGAATACAGTCAAACGCGAAAAAACTGCGGATACAGTCAAACATTAAGGAATTCAAATCATATAGTTTAAGGGTAACCTTTGATCTTGGTGAACGTCCCAAAATGTAATAAAACCCAATTTTCAATTTTTTTTACTGCATCAGCACCTAAGCTCAATTATAAATGTCTTCGATAAGAAGACAAAATTATCTTCATTTGTTTTTGAAAGCGGTTGAGAAATGGCTCTTTGAATTGGATAGTTCGATGGTCAAAAATTTCTTTTTAAATGTATTTTAAGATTTTTCAGCTGTTTTTGTTGATATATGTTCATTTTGTTCTTTTAACCCTAAGCTATTGCTTTTGATATTTCGTTTCTTTATTCTTCTTTTATTTATTTTTATTTTTCTTATTATATTTTCCTATTTTCCCCCACAGTTTTATCATTTGCTATGTAAGTTACATTTGTACCCCAAATATTCACTTACGTTAGTTATGGATTAATTAATTTGATATAGTTCACTGACTTCTATTTTTCTTATAAAATTACAGAATGTTCCTATTATTCATTCATTATCTATTGTATATATATATATATATATATATATATATATATATATATATACTTTAAGAATCTTATTAAAATTGTACAAAGAAAATGCATTTAATAATAAAAAACACACTTTTTTATCAAATTCTTTGAGCCGTTTTTGAGAAATCCTTTTTTTTTTCTTAAATGTTTTTCTTAACATTTGTATAGAAGGTACCGTTGTTTTTAGTTGTAGGAAAATAGTTGTTTTAAGTATTCAAGATTATGTTAAAAACTACTAAATACGAAATTTCGACAAATCTATAGTCATTTTCGAAATATTGAGTTTAAAAAAATTGAAACATTTTGGTTTAAATTAGTGTTTAGGCTTTCTAGAATATTCTGCATTAAAAAATTCAAAACAATCAAATGAATCGTTTTATATGTAAAGTATAAGATGTAGCAAAGAATCAAGATTATTGGAAGAAGTTAGCGAGAAGCGCTGGGAAAATTGTATTACTATTTCTTTACAAAAAAAACGATAAAAGATACATAAATGAATGCGGCCAAATGTTGATTGATATCTTCTGAACGGGATTCCTCGATGATGAAATACGGACAATTGAATTGTGCCGTTATATTGTCTTCTAGAACAGCTACGTGATGATGTCGCACCGCAATTGGACAGAACTGTAGTGCGGTTTGTAGAACGGGACTTTTTGTCTCGTAACGGTGAAGTGCAAATTCCGTTGTGCTGTCTGCGGCATGAACTTCTGGGTGTGGCGACACAGCAATAAAATCTGTCGCTGTATGATGTGGTGAGACTGCGCAATTTGGTGTGTGGCGTGAGATGCGCCGCCGCCGGCGGGTCCACTGCTCCGATTTGCAATAACGCAAATAATGTCGGGGTTATCAAATTTTGGGTAGACCGACCGTGGTTCTTCTCTTGACACCCAGGTATCGTTGTCGTTTGCTGATGTCGACCGATGCACCGGTATGAAACTATGTGGTACCGGTATGAAAATAGTGTCTTTCACTGGGCACTTAGGCACCCCTTATTTCATTTGCTTGGAGCCAAAAGAAAAGGCAATTCTTTACAATTTACACAATTTAATATGTTACTTTATTCAAAAGCAAAGTTAAGCCCAGAATTAATGACATCGATTATTATATATAAAAAAATGGAGCTTAACAAAAATGACTTAGTTATATCTCTGGTGGAAAAGAACGATCTTAAGGGTGGTCGAACGAAGAATACCGCCACATGGCCAGACACAATCGACAATGGAATATTTTTACCATTAGAGGAGCACTGACATATAGTTGTGATATATAGGTTGGTACTTTCCTACTTCGTTGATTGGGTCTGTTCATGTTGGGTATATAGTCCACATTCAGCTTTTCATTGTGGTGTGTTTACACGCGTAGGTAATGTCCGCCACAAGATAAGCTCGCGACAACTACTTCTTAGTGATATCGGTGAAGAATCGAATGCTCCAATTTATTTACACGAGAGCCTAAACAAAAATAATCGAGCTATAATGCGTCAAGCAATCCGTCTAAGGCGAAAGCATGAGTTTTTTTTCTGTATTTACTGCGAATGGTTTTGTTAACATTAAAATAATAAAAAAGGATAAACCTATTTTAATTAACACCTTGGATATGCTAATGTCAACTGTCAACACAAGCATTGTATATAAAACCTATAGTACTCTTATGGAGTCCATTTTTTGTACTATCTTGTAGGCCATATGACGGCGCTAGTATAAGGTATGTTTTATTGGGAATCTATCCATTGTACCGTAAGTAATTCCCCAAAAAACGCATCGACCGTAGCATGGACCGTAGCTTTTTTATTTTTGTAAAAATGGTACCCCTGTACAGCAGTCACAAGTAATGAAAGAGTCTTTTGCAAAGTAAAATTAAGAAAATATTAAAATAATGACCAATAATTAGCTTTTATTCATATAAAATAGAAAGTAGAAAAACGTACCAATATTTAATTTATGTTACAAACCTATTTCTTGTTTTCATTTTTTCTGCATTTGCAATTTTAAGTTCGAACATTCATTTTGCACCAATATAAAGGAAATGTTAAGTGAATGGGTTTGTTCATAGACTATGGTCAAGTCCCTTTTTACACAGGGCAATTTTTGTATTGCTTTAAAAATCTTCTATGCCATTCACACAAGGATACAAAATTGACGGAGATTTGCTTGTTTCCTTTAAATGTTTCTTGGTTTAGAACGCACACTACAGCGGAGTTTAAATTGTTCAATCCATTACATGTCACCTTTATATTTCATGCTTTTATTTATTTTCTGAGTAGATCGATAGCTAGAATTTTATTTTTCAAGTCAATTTATAAATTTATTTTCTGATTAGGTTTTGCTCTCAATTCAATATTCACTCATCAGACTGCACTTAACATACACGGGGTAAAGAACAAGTAGTTAACATTTGGTTTGCCATTTCCATGCACATGTCCAGAAAAAAAACAATGTATCACAAAAATGTACGCCCAGTCCATGTCCATGTAGTGAAGCGAATACCGTCCATGGCCAACGTCCATTAAACAATGAAGAAAAAGCACCTTTTGTGAAGTTCAGTTGCCGCTTAGTGCGTTTAAGCAAGGCGCGCACATGCAATTTTTCCGAAACGAAATAGTTTAATCACTAGTGATCGCGCACATTAATAACTTAAAATTAATCAACGAGATAAACCATCACACAAATAATATTTTGATTTAATGTGCGCGCAGTTACATTATAGTTCGGTGTGATACAAACTGAAGAACTTATTTAAGGCGATCGTTCGATTTGTGTCAAAACGCAAACTTTTAAGTTGCTCGAATAGTGGTCTGAATTGTTACTGCATTTGCGCGCACTCTCATGGTATTCACTTTAGCAACCAAACTGTTGCAAAACTGAAAGTTGCATATTTGCGCGCCTAGCCTTATAGCTCATAGAATTTCATACGAATAAATATTTTGTGGCGCACTGTGGAGCATTCCTCTATAGTGCAGTTCCACCCAATGCGGTTTGTCTTCTCAAATTGCTTTTTTGTAGATCTAAATAAAAAGATGATTTTTTTCACCAAACTTGGTTTATTTACAACTATCAATAAAAATTGAACACAAAACGAAAGTTGGGCTTGGTTAGTCAATAAAAGTAAAACGAAATTCATTCGTTTCTTTTTCAAAATGGATATCAAAATTTGTTAAAATTGATTAATTGACATTAGGGGTAGGCAAAATTGCAGATATAGGTGCAATTTTAGACGTACTTCAGAAAATAATTGTGCAAAGAATACAGTTTGTAATAGTAAAAGTCAGAAACTTTTCAGAAGAACAGCTTATAATTTATTAAAAAATGGAGTTATCTAAGATTTAAGAAATATAAACTGGCCAACTATTAAAAAAAAAGAATCAAAAAGATCGATTTCTCTTACGAATGAAATTAATAATTATAACACTCCATGAACACATCCATCGAGATTCAATTCAATTGTCAATCGTACCAATAAAACTAACGAAATCAGAATCGAGACTCGACTGAACGTCAACCAGCCATCCACTGTAGCTTCTACTTTAGCTTTTTATCGACCGTAGCGAATTGTATGTAAATTGCTACGAGGGATAAACTTACGGCGGATAAATTTCCCAATAAAACACGGCTATAGTGATAAATTATTAAATACTTTGGAGACTGAAAAGAAGAAAGAGAGGGTTCTATTTAACAGTTTTGACAATATTAGTGCGGGTAAAAGAGATTACCAAAACAGCATTGTCAGCCATTGGTACGAAGCGAATTGGGGGAGAAAATAGAAAAATGGGAATGCTTGTATGTGTATGTAATTTACGAATAGCTTTTGGTTTGAAGGTATTATATCAGTGTAGGTTATTTTTTATCTACAATTTTTTTCATCTTTGCATTCCTGGCAAAAAAATGCTTACTGATATTTGTATATAACCTTAAAACAAGAAACGTTTTCGTAAAAAAGACGTTTTAAATCTTTATTACGAATATATTTCTTGTTTCAAGTTCAAGGACGAATGTCAGTAGACATTATTATTTTATTTATTTACTATTCGCTATTTATAAGCTACGTGATACGTTGCAGTAATTCACCATATATATGTAAGTAGGTATGTGGTACTCGTATATGTGGGAATAGTAGGTAGGAATGTTGCAATTCGTAGATTTTTTCCTTGCGATATACCTATGTAGATCGATACTAGGTATACCTTTTGCAAGTTTTGCATTGGGAAAAAAAATCGAAATTGAGATCTTAATCATATTTGACAATACGATTATGAAGAATACCAAAAGAGTGTGAACAGGCTGACGGGATTTTCTTCAAACTTGGTATAGGTACCTACCTAGGTAGGCACCTACCTATTTAAGTGTCATAGGTGATTGTCTAAAATAAATTTGTGTACAAGATAGCTCTAAATTAAGTTAGTTTGTACAAATTGCCTCGAAATTAACTAAGCAGAAAAAGATAACTTCGGTAAAAATTACCTCAACTACAGTTGGATTTTATCAGTTTTAATTTTATCTAGGTCTAGAAGTGAAATTGTTTCTTATGAAAATATGTCATATGCAAGGTATTTTCAATTTGTAAAACTTTTTTATTTTGAAGTATATATTTGTTCAATAACATTTTATGAAAAAAATGTAATACTTAGGTAAAATGAAATAAAATAATTTTAAAGGAAAAGTTTATGGATACCTATCAAATAAAAAAAATTATTTTTTTTCTTTAAATTCAAACCACATTTAATTGTATTGATATGTAATTCTATGAAAATAAAGACAGCTGGGACTTTGTATAGGTATAAAACCTATAAAATGATTTTTTAAAGCAACATTGCAGGTAGTATTCACAATAGGTATATCAACATATGCGAGATATGAGAATTGTAGGCAAGGTTGCAATATCATCTGTACAGATGAGTGATGACATACTTATGTAGGTTATGCAGTTATTCTTTTGCGCATTATGAATTAAATAAAAAAATTGTGAATCTTGACATTACGATGATGAAAGCGAAGACGAGGAAAAAAGTGGATATAATAGCCGTGTTTTATTATCGCCAATAACCCATATGGTTCACCCCAAAAAAATAAAACAATCTGGATTATGCACTCCGATATGTAGATGTACCCTTTGTTCGCCGAATTTAATACTAATATTTGCAAAACCAGATAGAAACCTGGATGTCGTGTTGTTTTTGTAATATATGTTTTAAAAAATAACACAGACCCAGACCCGTAGATAATAAAACGCAGCTAACTCGTATGCCGGCACGTTCTTTTCATTTTTTTTTAAATTAAAAAACGGCATCTGTCATATAAAAGCTTCACAAAACCGGTAAGAAATTTCCTTTACCAAAAACGGATGTAAACATTTTGGTAAAAAAATGAGAGTGCTTAGTGCAGTTTACATTTACCCAAATACATTTTTCTTGCATTCTTATTAACGATAAGTAGGTAGATAAGGTACTTACTTCCCATAGAACTACTTTTCATATTTTCGACCTTTCATTATTCGTCGATTATTTTTTTTTTATCAAGTGTTCCTTAAAAGTATATGTTAATATTGTAATATTGCATGTACAAACTTTTAAGAAAATGTTTTTTCGATTTAAAAAAAAAATCAATTTTTATTAGGTACAGGTACCTATGAAACAGAATATAGATTTTTGTTTTTAATTAAAAATTAATAGACAAATATGAATGTATCAAAAATAAAATCAAAAATCGTTGGAGGTTTTTAAAAAAATAATTTTGAATGTTAAAATTTAAAAAAAACTTTTTTAGAAAAAAAAATTGAATCATAATTATTAACATGCATATAAAATTTTAATTTAAAAAAAATTCAGCGACTGGTTTTTGAAAAATCGTTTTTTTTTTTCAAAAAACTAAAATTTATTATTTTTTTCTTTTTAAATTTGAGTATGCAGTTTTATTTACTTCGAGGGAACATTTGCATTAAAAAAATAATTTTATTCGGTTCTATGGGAACTACCGTTAATAATTACGTAAAAGTGGACTAAACTAATTTAGTCCACTCGTCATCAACTGCTAACATTATAGTTAGGTTTGACCCGTTGTAATACCAAACAGATTATCATGAAGGCGAAACAAAAGAGGAAAGCGGCATTAACAACAAAAATATTTGGAGATAACTATGATGGTTCAAATCTACATCAACAACAGCATGACATCTCATACACGTGAACTCTATTATGCAGCTAAGAAGGTGAAGAAATATACGTTTTTATGGATGAAAAACAATATACTTTTTTTGCACAAAAGTGAAGGAGATAGTGTTGTCAGAGTGAGTTGCTCTGATGACTTAAATATCTTATAATTTGATTTAAAATAATCTGTACTAAATTCTTAATTAATGCAAAAAATTATACATGCCGATTAGTGAATTCACAATTTTCTGCTTCCTCGAAGCTGAAGAGATTCGCAATAGATTCGCTTTCGCGTTTATTTCAATTAGTGTACTCGTCGAATGAACTATACTATCGATTCTTGAACTACAACCATTTTCCGAACTATATTATCGCTGCCATCATTTGTTGACATCTTTAACGTCACACGCAATGTTAAATCAGCTAAATCATTGAAGTAATTTTTGTTGATCGAAATAAAAAAAGGAAACTATTGCATTTTATTTTAATTTTCGGGATCAGCACAACAGCAGAACAGCTGAACCATCAACTGGCGATAGGCAATTATTTTCTCTTTCTTGTCACTAGTTGCATTCATATCTACCTCTTGTTTGGGCAAGTTTTTGTTTGGTTGAGGACTTGTAGTCCTTAAAAAGAGGACCCAAACCGTTTACTGAATTTTTTAAGTTTTCCCATAACTGTTGTTTTGGGAATTTATTGGTTAAATTCTTGGTAATGTCAGGTTGTGTTTTCAGTAATCCCACGGTAAACTGCTGTCGGTTAGTGGTTCGTTTCCTAAAAAATGAAAATTATAAACAACAACTAATACGAGTACCTAGTAGGAATATATTTTTTAATTCAGAATTAAATACATATTCATTTTTTAATTTACATTTTTTGCGCTATCCAATATTATTTTTGGACAAAAAGTACTTCAAAACAAAGATTCGCTACACAATTGGCGCGGAAATAAAATGAGTAACTTTGTATGGAGTGCGAAAGGTATGAGGATTCAGTATTACCAAATTAGTTGAACAACATGTCGGTGGTGCAGGTAATTTTACCGACATCCGTTCAATCAATTGCGAAAATTTGTTAAATTGTGGCTATATCTCATCTGCCGAATTCACTAATAGCCATGATAATGTCAGTAGTATTGAAAACGTGTCACTTTTAATAATTCATCAAAACATTCGTAGTATGAGGAAATATTTTTATTCTTTTTTATCCCACTTTGAAGCCTTAAATTTAGCAGGAGACTTTATCTTTTTAACAGAACTTTGGTTGTACGGTCTTGAACTTCCAGATTATAATATACCTGATTATCAAATATATGGAAATTGTAATAATTCTTATGGTGCAGGTCATAAAGAAGGTATACATCTATTGTAGTATATTTTGTCTATGGTGCAGGTGGTGTTCAATTTGGATTTCGCGAAGGTAAATGCACTGAGGGTGCAATATTAAAAATTTGTAGTTAAGTAAGTGAAGTCTTTAATATAAATAAATATAATTTAGCGCTGTTTATTGACATGATCAGTCATAAGTTACTTTTGGACAAACTTTACAAAGCTGTCTATTCTTAGCGTATGCTAATTCTATATTTAAACAATCTTTTAAAAGCAGTATAACTGCATTTGCTGATAATATGGCTTTGACTTTATGTTTTAAGACAACGGTTTGCCAGACATGAACTCATAATGAGTGAAAAAACAGAAGTTATGTCCTGCAATCTAAAAGAAACATCACCTTTTATTGACTGTAATATCCTGTTTTATTCCGCGACATGTAACAAACTTAGTCTAGGCACTTACTCCTGCGGTAGACCCAGTTTTTTACAAGACACTCCGTGTTCAAGCACTTGTTTCAATAATGATTTTGTTAATAATTATAAATACTTATTAGTATTTATGGATACAAAATTTAAGCTGGAAGATGCTTACTGCAAATCTTAAAAAATAATTAATATCTCTGACACGCAAAATGTTTCTATTAAAACGTAAATGCTCAAAAAATCTTTTAACAAAAATATACTTTGTTCTAGTTGATTCAAAACTTCAGTATTGTACAACAAGTTTGAGCGGTGCTTACCACAATAAGCGAAGTCCAATTATTGCAGCGCAGAAGCATATTGTACGAATTGCATGTAAGAAAACTAGACTAACAAGTAGTTGACCTTTATTCCAAGAACGTTTAATTCTGCCGTTAAAATACTTATATATATTTAAGGTTCTCAAAGTTTCTTCATGCCAAAAAACTGCGGATACAGTCAAACGCGAAAAAACTGCGGATACAGTCAAATATTAAGGTTGGTGAACGTCCCAAAATGTAATAAAACCCAATTTTCAATTTTTTTTACTGCATCAGCACCTAAGCTCTTTAATAAATGTCTTCGATTTGTTTTTGAAAGCGGTTGACAAATGGCTCTTTGAATTGGATAGTTCGATGGTCAAAAATTTCTTTTTAAATGTAGTTTAAAATTTTTCAGCTGCTTTTGTTGATATATTTTCATTTTGTTCTTTTAACCCTAAGCTATTGTTTTTGATATTTCGTGTCTTTATTCTTCTTTTATTTATTTTTATTTTTCTTATTATATTTTCCTATTTTCCCCCACAGTTTTATCATTTGCTATGTAAGTTACATTTGTACCCCAAATATTCACTTACGTTAGTTATGGATTAATTAAATTGATATGGTTCACTGACTTCTAGTTTTCTTATAAAATTACAGAATATTCCTATTATTCATTCATTATCTATTGTATATATATAAATATATATATATATATTTTAAGAATCTTATTAAAATTGTACATAGAAAATGCATTTAATAATAAAAAATACACACTTTTTTATCAAATTCTTTGAGCCGTTTTTGAGAAATCCTTTTTTTTTTTCTCTTAACATTTGTATGGAAGGTACCGTTGTTTTTAGTTGTAGGAAAATAGTTTTTTTTAAGTATTCAAGATTATGTTAAAAACTACTAAATACTAAATACGAAAATCTATTGAGTCATTTTCGAAATATTCAGCTAAAAAAAATTGAAACATTTTGGTTTAAATTAGTGTTTAGGCTTCCTAGAATATTCTGCATTAAAAAATTCAAAACAATCAAATGAATAGTTTTCCGGAAAATCCAAATCCAAAAAAATGGTTCTACTAGAGGTACCTACCTACATATACAAAATAACAATACAAAAACAAATTTTCAAAAAGTACGATTTCCACTAATTAATGAACTAATTTTTTTGGTAAAAATCGTTGGAGCCATTTTTGAGAAAAATAAGATTTATCTTTTTGGCAAAAAAAAAATGTATGGAGGGTACCGTTATTTTTCGTCTTAAAAAAATAAAAAAACGTTACCTACCGAAAAAAACAATCTGCATACCTGCCAAGTTTGAGTGAAGTTAATCGCAGTGGGGTTCCACAGGTTGGCAGCTATACAAATTTGAATAGGACTAGAATATTGGTAAATGTTTTTCGGAACAGATATAATGGATTGTCTATTTGCCACATAAATGCTCAAAGTCTAACGAAAACTCTTGATGAGTTCAAAGGTACTTTTAATGATTCAGCAATGGACACTATTTGCATGTCAGAAACCTGGTTGACTGAGGAAGTAGATAACAGTATTATAAGTAACGGTAGAAAAAATGTTTTAATAGTAAGATTGTGTTACTTATTTTTAGAAGTTGCAAGTGAAGCTGAGAAACGTCTAGTTGGCGTTTCATAAACCACCTAACATTACCGATTCTAGTTCCATTTCAAGTTTTCTGGAAGAATTAACACCTTAATCACATTCTTATTGCAGGGTATTTAAACTTTGATCTTCTGGATAAACACAGTAGTAAAATTAAAATTTTTAATGACAACCTGCTATCACTTAATATGCTTCCTGTAAATAGTGATCACCCAACACACTTTACATCTTCTAGTTCAACGATGACTGACGTTTTACTGGTTAACCAAACCGGTTTTTCTACGGACAGCTTGATGTTCCTGGCTTCCCGAAACACGACCTAATTATTACTTGCTATGATATAAACTTTAATACAGTTTCAGCAACTGAAAATATTTCGTTTAAAAATTTCAAATCAATTGACATGCAGTCATTAGTATTAAGTGTTTACAACTGCAATCTAGAAAACATCTACCATCTTTCAAATGTAAATGATCAATTTGAGTTTTTCACTAGTACAATCAACCATTTTTTGAAACGTATGTATGTTTCTATAAAAACAATTCTAGTTAAAAATCCTGACCTAGGTTAATTTACTATACTACTTCCAATATAAAGTAGTAATTTTAATAGGAATGAAGAATTTCTTCAAAGTTCCAGTTTTCGAAGAGTTTTTGAAGTAGAAGTATACAATGCTGTAAAAACCATCAAATAGGAAGCAATTGAGTTGTATAATATGCATCCCAAATTTGTAAAAATCATCCTTGCTTTTATATCCACTTTCATTACGCATATTTTTAATTCTATCTTGACTAAGTCCAGCTACCCAGAGTTATGGAAAGCCTCAAAAATTATTCCAATCCTTAAGAAGTCAACCACGCAATAAAAAGAATACCGACCAATATCAATCCTTCCTTTTATCTCAAAAGCATTTGAAAAGCTTCTAAGTAAAGAGATTACATCTATCTTAGACACGCATAATTTGATTACACCTTCTGGTTTTAGAGCAAAACACAGCTCCACAACAGCACTTCCCAAAATTATAGATGATATAAGACAGAAGATTGATGAAAATCAAGTAACAACCCTGGTTTTGCTGGATTTCTCTAAGAAGTTCCAAACAGTTTCTCAGGAAATACTTTTATATAAAGTAAAAATGATTTTTCTTTTTTGAAAACTCTGCATTATCGCTGGTTGAGCAATACCTAAGCCGAAGAACTCAGGCAGTTTTCGCTAACTCAAAGCTTTCAAATTTTCTTCCCACCCTTACTGGTGTGCCCCAAGGATCAATATTGGGTCCACTTTTGTTTACGATGTTCAACAATGACTTACCTTCAATACTTAAGTAATGTAACATACATATGTATGCAGACGATGTACAAGTTTACTTAAGCTACAGAATTGGTACGGTGGAAGATGCAAGGGCTAGAGTGAATGAAGATCTTATGCGTATAGGACAGGGGTGTAAGGAAAATCATCTTAATCTCAATGCAAATAAATGCCGAGTAATTGTTATTAGTTAGTCTACTGTAGATATGACTAACCTACCAAATTAATTGGAAAGGATTAAATTACGTTAAAGCTGAGAAATCTAGGATTCATTTTTAATCAAACCTTATCATGGGATATCCATTTAGTATATACTATTGGGCGAACTTATGCTACTCTACGGGTTCTGATTCTAGCTGCGAGCTGTCTTCCGGTTTCAATTAAAATTATAATTGTAAAAACGCTTGTTTTCCCAGCCCTTTTCTATGGTAATCCTATTTTTTGCTGTTTGGATAGTGCTAGTAAACGTAAACTTCAAGTAGCGTTTAACAGCGTTTTATTTTTTTTCTGTAATTTAACTATATTTCTGTAAGAGGTAAGGCCTTTTAAATGCAATCTGAATTGCACGGCAGTAGTTAGTAGAAAAAGACTGATAGGAAAGAATTTTTTGTTGGCACAGTGGATTTAAGAACCAGGTATTGATTATCTCATTTTAACCCATGGGCATCATCTAATTAAAATTGGTGGTATAGAAAAGAATGCGCCTAGCGTGGGGATCGAAGCCACCCGTCTGCAATTAACACCTTATCCACTGCGCCATTGCCACGTGGTTCGTTTTGTCTACGGCTTGCGTAGATTTGATTAAGTTTATGTTCAGACTGGTAGTGTATTCAATATGCCTTTTAATATATATGTTGATTTTCTAACGTTAACCTTATTATTTTAACTTGTTCATATGAAAACTCCTAACTATCTTTTTGAGCTTATTTTTCCAATATCTCAAAGAAGTAATATTCTCATTGTTCCTACCTTTAAATACCGTAACTCTAACCAACAGTTCTTTGTTCATGCTGCCGGTCGCCTCTGGAACTCCCACCTCAGGAACCTGAGAGGCCTAGACAATTATAAAACGTTTGAAAAATCACTAAAATATACATACAGATGCTGAAAATATTGCAATACTCAAAATGTCATTTTCTTTGAAACAAACATAGCTTGTTTCTTTCTAAATGTTTAATTTTAAATATTTCTTGCCAATTCTCTAAAATAATATATTTTGTAATTTCAATCTAATTTAATTTCCAAAACTATTTTAAATTTGTAATCTCAACCACTATGTTTTAAGTGTTGTTCAGAAGACACTTTGTTTTAAAATACTTATTATTAAAATAAATAGAAATTCAAATTCAAATTCAAAATAGAGCTCTAAGAATGATTGGCGATAGAACTATAATGGAAACATTTTCATCTCTTGAACACCGTCGAAATGTTTCATGTCTTGCATTATTTTATTGCTATTTTTATAAGCAATGCTACAGCGAAAGAGCCAATTCCATTCCTCCCCTTAAACTATTCAACCGTAATACTCGCGCTTCTAGGAATGCTCATTAGTTTATCCTTGAGCCGAACTTCGGACGTAGTGTCAAGTGCAGAGATTCTTTCTTAAGTCGTACAACACGTACAACCAATGTACATCGGTATCTTCTTTTATATCCTTCCCTATTTTCCTAAAGCTCGCACTGTCCTTGTCATATTAAGGGTAGCAAAAACCCATTTAGTGCGCGCTCTATTATAAAAAAGCAAAGCCAAGAAATGGGCTAAGGAATTTAATAGCGTGTGTTGCGCTAGTGCTGCAGTAAGCATTCCTTCTATAGCCGAGGGACTTAAACCTTTAAGAAGTATGATCAATGGATATCGTCCACAATCTAGTGAATTTCTGGATAATTTGAGATCATACCATACACTTTTTCGAATGACATCTTTTTGTGCAAAAGGATCTTTTTCTCATGGTCAACTTTCTGTATCCCTTTCAGGAGTGGGCTCAAAAATAATCAGTATTTACTACTTCGTGAAAATAATAAAAATGCTAATAATGTATATCCAGGAGCTTTGAAATATGCATATTCGAACGTCTATTTTTTTGAAAACTTTTTTAGTGAGTCTTTATTTGGTTACGGAAAGCACATGTAGGTATGTATATAAAGGTTTTGTTCGGTAATAATATATTAGAAATTGCGGTCAGTCTCATTGAGCATTTGATATGATTTTAATCATATAAAAAAATGTATTAAAAGCTTGCGAAGCAACACGATCACGGGTCGGGTAGGAAAAAAATTGATTGTAAATATTTAGGTGTTATTTGATGATTTTGAATGCGCAACAACAACTTGAGTGTGCTACCACCAAGTTTTTTCTCAACTAATTTGGCTGGAATTATAGCTATTTCACGACTTGCCAAGGTCGATCATCAGACTCCTTTGCTCTAGTGGTGCTGGTCTACTTTTTCATTTTAATTGAAAAATTTCTTATGCCTTCATCGTGTATTGAACCATGACCAGCCGCTTAGTAGCCAATGCACTTCGCATCACGCCACCGAGCCCACATGATCAGATACAACCTAATGCAGGTTTTTTCTGTCTATCAATTGCATTGAAACGACTAGCGCTTTTATTAGCCACACAAGTTTGTTGTTGTTTATTCGGGTTCTTTCTTATTTTCTCCTTACTCGTTTATAAGCCAACATTTTTTGTTGTTCATATAAGGAGGGAGATTTTTTTTTATGTGAAAGATTTTGACACTGGTCATTTTTATTTGTATTATATTCAGTTCTTGTATGATTACATACTTGCTTTTTAACGCCATTTTTCGTATCATTTGATTACTTTGAATGCCCAACAACAACTTGAGTGTGCTACCACCAAGTTTTTTCTTAATTAACTTGGCTGAAATTATAGCTATTTCACGACTTGCCAAGGTCGATCATCAGACTCCTTTGCTCTAGTGGTGCTGGTCTACTTTTTCATTTTAATTGAAAAACTTCTTATGGCTTCATCGTGTATTGAACCATGACCAGCCACTTAGTAGCCAATGCACTTCGCATCACGCCACCGAGCCCACATGATCAGATCCAACCTAATGCAGGTTTTTTCTGTTTATCAATTGCATTGAAACGACTAGCGCTTTTATTAGCCACACAAGTTTGTTTTTGTTTATTCGGGTTCTTTCTTATTTTCTCCTTACACGTTTATAAGCCAACATTTTTTGTTGATCATATAAGGAGGGAGATTTTTTTTTTATGTGAAAGATTTTTTTACACTGGTCATTTTTATTTGTATTATATTCGGTTTTTGTATGATTACATACTTGCTTTTTGAAGCCATTTTTCGTATCATTTGATGACTTTGAATGCCCAACAACAACTTGAGTGGGCTACCACCAAGTTTTTTCTCAACTAATTTGGCTGGAATTATAGCTATTTCACGACTTGCCAAGGTCGATCATCAGATTCCTTTGCTCTAGTGGTGCTGGTCTACTTTTTAATTTTAATTGAAAAACTTCTTATGCTTTTATCGTGTATTGAACCATGACTAGCCGCTTAGTAGCCAATGCACTTCGCATCACGCCAACGAGCCCACATGATCAGATCCAACCTAATGCAGGTTTTTTCTGTTTATCAATTGCATTGAAACGACTAGCGCTTTTATTAGCCACACAAGCTTGTTGTTGTTTATTCGGGTTCTTTCTTATTTTCTCCTTACTCGTTTATAAGCCAACATTTTTTGTTGTTCATATAAGGAGGGAGATTTTTTATGTGAAAGATTTTGACACTGGTCAATTTTATTTGTATTATATTCAGTTTTTGTATGATTACATACTTGCTTTTTAAGGCCATTTTTCGTATCATTTGATGACTTTGAATGCCCAACAACAACTTGAGTGTGCTACCACCAAGTTTTTTCTCAACTAATTTGGCTGGAATTATAGCTATTTCACCACTTGCCAAGGTTGACCAGTGTCAAAATCTTCCACATAAAAAATCTCCCTCCTTATATGAACAACAAAAAATGTTGGCTCATAAACGAGTAAGGAGAAAATAAGAAAGAACCCGAATAAACAACAACAAACTTGTGTGGCTAATAAAAGCGCTAGTCGTTTCAATGCAATTGATAAACAGAAAAAACCTGCATTAGGTTGGATCTGATCATGTGGGCTCGGTGGCGTGATGTGAAGTGCATTGGCTACTAAGCGGCTGGTCATGGTTCAATATACGATGAAGGCATACGAAATTTTTCAATTAAAATGAAAAAGTAGACCAGCACCACTAGAGAAAAGGAGTCTGATGATCGACCTTGGCAAGTCGTGAAATAGCTATAATTCCAGCCAAATTAGTTGAGAAAAATCTTGGTGGTAGCACACTCAAGTTGTTGTTGGGCATTGAAAGTCATCAAATGATACGAAAAATGGCTTTAAAAAGCAAGTATGTAATCATACAAAAACTGAATATAATACAAATAAAAATGACCAGTGTCAAAATCTTTCACATAAAAAAAAATCTCCCTCCTTATATAAACAACAAAAAATGTTGGCTTATAAACGAGTAAGGAGAAAATAAGAAAGAACCCGAATAAACAACAACAAACTTGTGTGGCTAATAAAAGCGCTAGTCGTTTCAATGCAATTGATAAACAGAAAAAAAACCTGCATTAGGTTAGATCTGATGATGTGGGCTCGGTGGCGTGATGCGAAGTGCATTGGCTACTAAGCGGCTGGTCATGGTTCAATACACGATGAAGGCATAAGAAGTTTTTCAATTAAAATGAAAAAGTAGACCAGCACCACTAGAGCAAATGAGTTTGATGATCGACCTTGGCAAGTCGTGAAATAGCTATAATTCCAGCCAAATTAGTTGAGAAAAAACTTGGTGGTAGCACACTCAAGCTGTTGTTGGGCATTCAAAGTCATCAAGAAAAATGGCTTTAAAAAGCAAGTATATAATCATACAAAAACTGAATATTTAGGTAATATATTTTTTTAACCCACACCGCCGAATTTTTTTTCTGCGTTCGCCATTGCATCTGTGGGTTTAAGTTTGGTTATTGAATGGATACTATAGGTATACCTGTTTAACGCAATTCTCAGTAGTTCCTTCAAGCGCAAGTCCTCATACTCTATCTTTAGGAAATGATACATTTCAAGGATCATTGAGTGAAATTGCTCAATTTGGCCATTAACATCCGACCGATATAAGGAGGTTCTAAATAATTTTATACAAATTAATTCAACGAAATTAGTAACAATTAGTAACAATAGGTCTGCGAAACTACTCTCATTGTCGGTAACTAGGATCTTATTGACGGTAAAATAATGAAGGACTTTAATCATCTTTTCTCTGGTGCAACACAGACCTATTCTTTATTTTTTTTTTATAATTGTGCCCGCACGAAAGGGATTTTGACTACCCTAAATATGTTCAAACTCAATGCGAGCGTAAGAAAATAGGGAAGAATGTAACAGGATATACCGATGCATATTGGTTTTGAATTTTTGAATATCAAAATGGGAGGGGAAGATAGAGCCGGGTAAAGTATTCAACATTCCCGTCGTACGGCTAAAGAAAGAATCTCTGTACTTAACAGTACGTCCGAGGTTAGGCTTAAGGGTAAACTGATGAGCATTGCTAGAAGCGCGATTATTACGATTGAAAATTTTAAGGGCAGGAATGCAACTGGCTACTTCGCTAGAACAGTGTTTATAAAATTAACGATAAAATAATGAGAGACATATTACATTTCGACGGTATTCTAGAGATGTAACTGTTTTCACTATAGTTCTATCGCCTATCATTCTTAGAGCTCTATTTTGAATTCTATCCAAAAGATTCAAATGAGTTTTGGGAGCTCCTGCCCAAATATAAGAGTTGTACTCCAATTTTGGACGAACGAAGGCCTTATAGATGACATACATATCAGACGGGGAGAAGAATTTCTGTACCTTGGAAGAAAGCCCAAACATTTTGCAGCATTTTTGGCGACATCGAATATGTGGTCGTTCCACAAGAGGTGGTCTGTGATGTACATGCCAAGGACTGAAAGCTGATCGGTTTCTTCAATGCAAGTACCGCTCATGGTTAGCGGCATGGGGGGTGGGTACTGTTTTAACGACAGAAGACAGCATTGAGTTTTCGAAGCATTAAATTCTACACGGTTTTTTATTACCGATTGGACATTGCTGTCGAAATCAGAATTTAATGAGCTTATTATGAGCCATTGTAAATCCACATCCGAAGAACAAGTAAGTGAATCCGCAAGCGAATATGAAAAGCTGAGAGTAATATCGTCAGCAAAATAATTAAGTGGATTAGGATTTCCAGATAAGAGATCATTAATAAAAATGAGAAAAAGGGTCTGAGACAATACGAAGCTTTGGGGCACACCGGCATTTATTTTGTGAATATCAGACTTGAAACCGTCCAATACAACTCGTATTGAACGGTTCGAAAGGTAATTTCAAATCCAACGAATAAGAGATTCATCGATACCAAATGCATGCATTTTCAATAAGAGAGCTTAATGCGAAACTCTATCAAATGCTTTTCAAATATCAAGTGCAATAATCTTACTTTCCCAAAACGATGTAATGATTTGTACCACTGTTCGGTGAGATCTACCATCAGATCACCAGTGGACCTATTGCTACGAAAGCCATACTACCGGTCATTAAAGAGATTTCGTTCTTCAAGATATTTCTTAAGCTGATAATTAGTCAGCTTTTCCATGACCTTGGAAAGAAGGAACGTAAGTGCAATTGGATGGTAACTATAGGGTGAGGAAGATTCGCTTTTTTAGGGACAGGCTGGACAAATGCTGTTTTCCATTCACTCAGAAAGATACTAGTATAATAGTACAAATGCACAAGCGTTGAAGAACACCTCTTCAGAACGATGGGAGAGATACTATCGGGGCCAGCGGATTTGTGTATATCAAGGTCCTTGGGGACTCTGGTAACTGCACGAGTGCGAAAGAAGATTCGTCCCATGAAATCGTTTACGCTCTCAAGTACTGGAGGAGTCATAACACTTTCTAGCAGCGTCGAATGAACAGGGTTGTCATTAAAGACGAGTGTTGGAACCAAAGTCGAAGATGAATTTCGAATATTTTTTTACAAATGACCAAGAATTCTTACTACCTTTGGGACATTGTAGTATTTTTGGATTTAATTTTTGGTCATGCAATAATTTGGTTCTACGAATGTGAACGTTGCAAGTCTTCCTAGCTTGTTGAAACTATTTCCGGTTTTCCTCAGTTGGGTTGGCTTTATAATACCGGAAACTTAATTCTCTAACCCTAATAACCTCTTTACACCTCGAATCAAACCATGCATTTGTTTCGCTTTAATAGATTTTACCCTATTCAGGATAAAACTTCTCATTCCGTGAAGAATTAAATTTGTTATCACATCTGCCTGGAGTCTACGTCACTACTGAGGAAGCATAGTGACCAGTTAAAGTTCCTGAAGAAATTATTGAGACCGTCCCAGTTGGCTTTTTCATATTGCCAAACGGTCCTCTTAGGTGATTTTTCTTAAACTGAGTGTTGTTGGCATGAGAAATTTGCAGATACAATGGTCGGATATGCCTAGAGGCGATAATACATTTATCGTGTATTTATTGGGATCAACTATAAGAAACAAGTCTAGAGTGTTGGCGGTTTGACCTGCAACGTCAGGGATTCGAGTTGGCTCGTCAACAAGCTGAGTCAGTTGGTTTAACCATTGTATATACAT
Organism: Philhelius pedissequus; assembly: GCA_910595825.1. NCBI lineage: Eukaryota > Metazoa > Arthropoda > Insecta > Diptera > Syrphidae > Philhelius > Philhelius pedissequus. The sequence continues at coordinate 215,117,650 of OU343160.1, read as the reverse complement.
CTCTATAGTACTACTATGGAACACGAAAATTGGGTTCTTCTTGTATGATCCAGATGTCGTCCGTGTCGCTGTTTTCAGCTTTACAAAGATTAGTTTGTGGACGCCGGCAGAGGAAGAAAGGGGGAAAAAGAAGAGTTGAGGTAGTTTAATTTCGTTTCCTACAACATAAAGGAGTATAAGAGAGAAAACCAATTGTGATTTCTTTTTTCACATCACATTTTTTTATATTTTAAGTGGATGAGGCAAAAAGGAAAACAAAGTTGATCAGTTCATATATACGATAACATTCGAAGGTATTTTGTTTCCCGTTTTATTTATGTTTGTAGCAATTTTATTAATTTTGCTGCTTTTTCATTCATATACAGAGCTTTGTATTTTTGAATTAAGTACTTACAATGCTACTTACTCACTTCTTATAGTTTGCTACTGAATACTGTTGTGGTAGTTTCATTGCGTTTATACATCTCATGTATAGGACAATGGTAGTTTGTTTATGGTTTGGTTTTATTTATTTCATTCTAGGTAGGTACCTATTTGGATTTGGTGATTTTTGTATGGCCTTTGTTTCAATAAGTAGGATTCGCTATTAAAACCATTACTTTCTTACCTCGTAACAAATGATTTCGTATTGAATGTGTTTTTTGTGACATTGTGTGTTTTGCTTGGCAGCTATAAAAAAAAACAAATATACCTACCTACCTATTCAGTTATCAATATTATTAATTTTTTAATATTAATAATTTATCTTGTCTGTAGGTAGGTAAGTACACTGCCACAAAATAAATATTTCATTGACAAGACAACATTTGAGAAACTTCAAAAACCTAATAGGGTGGTGGAGCCAGTGGTCGGCCACCTGCCTTTTTTTACGTTTGACTGTCCCTTAAAATTCAATTGTTCGAATTTTTGATATAAAATTTAGTTTATCTGATTTTTTTAGAATGTCTAAATTTGGAAATTATGTTTTTTCCAGTCAATTTGCCATAAAAAACTAATTATTTCAAAAAAATTATATTAAAGTGTGATTCTTATGAAGTCGGCTCCCAAATTCCAGTAGCCACATGATTTTCCAGTAGTCGGCCTCAATATAAAAATTTATATTTTTATACTAAATATGTATCTATTTCGAATTTTATAGAATGTAGGTATCCAGAAATCATTTTAATATTTAATATAAACAGTTCAGTTAAATAAAAAATGTGATTGTAAGATTTTATTTGCTCTAAGAACGCCATTTAATATTAGGTACAAACACATAGACTTTTTTAAACAAAAGTTAATTAATACGAAAAAAATACATTCAATTTATATGAAAATGAAAGCTAATAATTAGAACAATAATAATAATAATAATATTAACTACATGCCTTTAAGACCTAAAGTCTTTTTAAATGCAACGTGAATTGCACGGCACTAATGAGAAGGAATAGAAAGATAGGAATATATGTAGCTACTTCGTTTGTTTTACATGTAATAAATATTTACATATTTCAGGCAAGTGTTATCAAATATTGCCTTAGATAAAACAACAAAAAAGCAACTTATATTTGTATTTATATTTATGAAAAAGTTTGTTTTCTTAATATGTTTCTGGTTTCTGAAATGTTTTGCAATTTCTATGGTATAGCATATTTAGTAATGTAATGTGGGCGGTCAGTGTTTGGGCGGTGCGTATACAAAATAATGAAATTATTACTGCTTAAATCACCGACCCGAACCATTATTGGCCGTTTGATATTAACTTAAAAATAAAAACGTTTTGATAACATCTGGTCACTTTCCGACCTACCTAAAACCAACTTGCGGCCGTTGTTTTAAAGGATTTACCAGGCCGCCACAGGAAGGAACACTAGTTGTACCAAATACTTTCTTTTGCACTGAATACATAGTAGTTAGCTTTCTTATGGTTTCCTAATGAATCATTATGCAATTTGCTGTATTGAATACTGTTGTGGTAGTTTCATTGCGTTTATACATCTCATGTATAGGACAATGGTAGTTTGTTTATGGTTTGGTTTTATTTATTTCATTCTAGGTAGGTACCTATTTGGATTTGGTGATTTTTGTATGGCCTTTGTTTCAATAAGTAGGATTCGCTATTAAAACCATTACTTTCTTACCTCGTAACAAATGATTTCGTATTGAATGTGTTTTTTGTGACATTGTGTGTTTTGCTTGGCAGCTATAAAAAAAAACAAATATACCTACCTACCTATTCAGTTATCAATATTATTAATTTTTTAATATTAATAATTTATCTTGTCTGTAGGTAGGTAAGTACACTGCCACAAAATAAATATTTCATTGACAAGACAACATTTGAGAAACTTCAAAAACCTAATAGGGTGGTGGAGCCAGTGGTCAGGCAGAAGGATGTTTCGTTGACATTATCAAAATACATAAAGCGTCTCCCAAAACGACTTCGAGGCATCTGTTTTAATAAATATTTACTATTTTAGCTCTAGGAACTACGAGTACTTCGTCACTGTCGTTTGTATTGATAACTTCGAAGATGTTTGAAGAACTCATCGCAGCAAATCTTCCATCTTAGAATGGGTTATTGAAATTCTCTTTTAAAATGTTTGGACCGTTTTTAATAAACCTGATGATTTGGTTCAAAATTATATAGACCACTTTAAATAATTTGTATTCTTTGGTCGCACTACGGTCTGTATAAGAATAAATTTTTATTATAATTTATTATTAAAATATTAATTTGCTCTCCGTTGTTTCCATTTTAAAAGTTCTTTATAACTACATATTAAACAAATTTTCGAAATTTATATAACCTATCCATGATCATTTTTTAGACATTGTACATGCACGTTTTATTTATGAATTGCGAAATTCTTTTATAAGTGTCTTACAGGTATAATAATGGCGAGTGCAGTGAATTCTTCTTACTAAAAGCAAACAACTTGGCAATGCTAATGGAAATCTTAAAAGATTTAGTTATATTTGTAACTTATCTGAGTAAAACTTACATAATGTAATCCCGGCCTTTATACTAAAACCAATAGGCCGACATAAGGACACGTGTCTTCTATAGTCTGCCACCCCATATCTCTTAACGTTAACACGCGGCCGACTACTGACACCATGAAATATTTTGTGATTATTTTGTATAAGTAAATAGAAAATAAAATTTCCCTTAACTTTGCTTACTCAGTTTAAGAAAAAATAAAAATAAAGTGGTCTTTAGTAGTCGGCAGGGGGGCCCGATCTCGGGAGAATTGAAAAAAAATTGCCTCTTAAAGCCGGCCACCCTTGTAAATTATTAACAAACAATATTTTTTAAGTTTTATAGCCAAAACCAACAAATATAAGCTATAAATAAATAAAAAAACAATCACAAAATTCGTCTACATTCAATAGTTTGGCGAGTTTTGCTCTTTTTAAAAATCACCTCCACTATTTTCTTCTATCGAAAAGGCACATTTCAAACGAAAGCGCAAACTTGAGCCAAACATGCATTTTTTACAAGAAAACCAGTAGCTACAATGGAATGAAATCTTGCGCCGCGGAAGAAAAATTGTTAGCCTTTTGGAAAATATTTTTTGCCGGGAAGTTAAACGAAAACTTTTGCTATTAACTTGCACATTACAACGAAGTGGCCGACTACTAGAGGTGGCCGACTTCACATGCCACCACCCTATATTGTATTGTGTGTACGAATCTGTACAAATCCGCGCGCTCAAAATGCTATATAAAAATCTTAAATAGCTAGGTAAGTTAAAATAAGATAATTATTTTAACAAATTTTAAGTACCTACCTATTATTTTATTTATCGTTTCAGACTTGATGTCAATACTTGTCCAAAAGCAGCTCAGTCAAACTTTGAAGAAATCGAAGCTAAATTAGCATTATGTAGGTACTTACATATGTACCTACTTAACTATATTTTTTAAATATGTGGCATGTGTGGCAAGTGGTGCTTTGCTGTTGGTTCAAGCCGTAGTTACCTACCTACCTATTTACAAGTTCACAAAACAAAAATTTATATTTATTTTATTTTTAAACTAATAAATAAATAAAAATTAAATGTAGCTAGGTGTAGGTATATTAGTATATATTGGAAAATAAAAACATGAACAAAATTAAACAAAAAATTGCATTTTTACTTGTGATATATTAAGGTGGTATATATTTGGTGTGTGTGTATGTAAGTATTTAGGCACAATTGGATGAAGTACCTACATAATAAAAACAATCTGACTTAAGGTTTTCATCAATTTCAGAACATATTACAATAATAGAAGCGGAAGCGATTTTCTTTAAACATTGTAGGTAGGTGCATACTGCATACACACTTACATACCTATTTCATCATTAGGAAAATACAATTGAGTGTTAGAAGAAAAGCGAACGTTTTTTTCATTCATTGATTTTCGCACATTGAGTGATTATTATACTCAGCTTTTGCTCTTATATATTGGTCGAAAATCGAATTCGATTTTTTTTAAATAAAATATTCAATAAATGTGTGATAATAGTTGAATGAACTAAGTTAGCTTTCAGTGGAATACCCCATTGGTTATTCAAAATGACGACATAATTAACTTACGCAGGCAAGTTCTTATGCACTGATATAAGATACCTCGCTTTTGCACTTGCTTTGTTTTTGGTTCTTTTTCAGCATTGTTATGATGTAGGTATGCATGAATATGTATATTTTTTTTGTGGACCCTGATCGCTGGATATTGCTATCAGGCGAGGTTTTTTTTTACTGTTTTTATTTGATTTAGGGTGAATATTTATTTTTGTGGTACATATTATTGCACGGTTATTGATAAGGCTTTTTTTTATTTATTGGATAATTGAGAGCTTCAAAAAGATTTAACACATATTATTTCACAACACAAAATACACTTCTTATTTATATTTAGCAAATTCACTTTCCCGAACACTCTCACAAAAAACGAAGTGCAGCGGATGGTATGCTACTCGGCACTCACTTTATATTAAGGAGTTTTTCGAATTTGGACAATTTATCTACACAACTTATAAATTCTCTCGTTTTGTACCTGTATTATATTTAGATGTAATATTTCACAAGGGAAGCTGGGGAGTAAATTGGAACTCAGAGCGAAAAGGATGCCTATTAAACTTATACGAATTTTACACACCTCGCAGGCCCATAACATTATTTCTACTAATATACAGAACTGTAATTTTGTTTGGATGTCAGTTTTTATATATATGACAGATAGGCGCAGTTATAGCTTTCATTCAAACTCATCATTGAAAACTTTGACTATCAATTCTGAAGCAGTTAAAAAATCAAACTGATGTCGTTTTGGTACCCAAATGAAGGTAATAAGATATATAACACTTTTTGTCAAAAACAATATTATAGTAGAATCGAAAGTACTTGATACCCAACCCAGCTGTGATAATAAAGTGTTATTGTTAATTTGGAGTTTGATAGTTTTTATTTTGCTTGATTGTTCTTAAATTATATACATATTTGTTTTGTTTTAATGTTCAATTTTGTATCAGTGCCGTCTTCGGGAAAGATGCAATTGGAGCGAAAAATGTTGTAACCTAATTAAATTGAATAAATATATATCCCCTGAAGATTTAACGAATACTTACGAAACGTTGGGAAGAATAATAGATTAAAATTGTTATATTCGCATTTACCTAAAAACAGACCAAAACAGCCTACATATACAGCGGAATAGTTCTCCAAAAAAATTGGTCAAAAAAATCAAAAAACAATATTTTATTTGCTCTACCACTTTCTTGTAAATTCACTTTTGATTTTTCAATGATCATTGAATGATCATTGAAAACGCTTTCCAACATTGAAAAATCAAAATTGAATTTACAAGAAAGTGGTAAAACAAATAAAATATTTTTTTTTGACAAAAAATATTATATATCTTATTACCCTCACATTTTTGTACCAAAACGACATCAGTTTTATTTGTTTAAGTGTCTCACAGAATAGATAGTTAAGGTTTTCAATGACGAGTTTCAATGGAAGGTATAACTGGCGCCATAAGCTGACAACTTACCATTTCGAACGCCATTTCTTTGTTGCACTTACTTCTTAAATGTATCATGATTTTAAAATAGAATTTTCTAAATTTATATTTCGGTTTGTTAACGTCTTGCCATTTCCATGGATCTTTTTTTTTTTTAATTATTGTTTTGTTGTGTTGTGTTTAATCCTCCGTTGCCAGGGATATTATTTCCAAATTGAATTTTTCTTAGAGATGTTCACAATGGTATAGAAATTAGGGATGTTTGATTTTGTTTAACCTTTTTTTTAATTTGCACCCTAATTTAAACCAAATTAGGTGGAAATGAGATAATTTCGACGCGTGATTTTATACAGGAAATGGGGTAATTACGAATCTAATTTGGAAATTTAATACGAAATTACCCTATTTGATCCAACGAAAATACAGTGTAAGATTTTAGAGTACCCGAAATTTAAAACGATAGCATCTTTGTTTGATTTATTTACCGAATTTATTTAGCAGAAAATACCAGGCGTTGCCCGGGCACCAAGGCAAAATTCATGCAATATCTTCAAAATGAAATAAAAATCAAGAAAAATGTTGTAAGTAAGAGTATTTTTCACTTATGGTGTCGTTTATTTAACCAAGATTAGTTTTTTTTACTAAACAAAACAAAGTCTGCAAAGCACTTGCACTAGGGACTTAAGGGCTACGTTGTTGATGTTATCACTACTGACTTTAGCAAGGCATTCGATAACATCTCTCACAAAATAATTTGTACTAAGCTTGGAGCTTTTGGGTTTACCGAATATTCATTCAATGGGTGAAACCCTACTTAGAAAACTGCAAATATAGTGTTGTATTCAGATGCTCTGTGTCCAATCCTATCAAAGCTACCTCAGGTGTACCTCAGGGTAGTCATCTCGGGCAAATTTCATTTGTCCTTTCTATTGATGATATTGAAAGCATTATTTCCTTCTCAAACCTTTCTATATATGCCGACGACATGAAAATTATGAAAGTAATATCTACTCCTACTGATTCTTCCCTGCTTCAAAATGACTTTAGTTCTTTTCACACATGGTGTACTAAAAATTTCCTCGAACTCAATGTCACTAAATGTCAACACATGAATTTTACATGACTCGTAAATGCCTGTCCTTACACTCTCGTTCTTATCACTTTTGCAACATTCTGGTTCTTTCAGTTTCTTCCATTCGCGATCTCGACATTTTATGTGATAAAGATCTCAATTTCCGTTCTTACGTTGATAATATTATCGCTAATTGTTAAGTTATTGACCAATTGGTTGAATTATTATAGGTGTTCGAGATTTAAATATACCTCTTTTGGCTGTTTGGGTCGTAATGTATTTTTAATGAAACAATTTCATTTCCTTTCCCGACGGTGGTTGCCGTCTTCTTCAGGGGGTCTTTTATTAACAAAAAATAAAAAGAACATATTATACACATAAGAACATTTAGTGTAAAATTTTGGCAAACTTACATTTAGTACGTATCACAGATAAACATAAATAATACAATACAAATATAAAGCAATGATAAACAAAAAAAAAAAAAAACTTCGATTGAAGTTATATTGTCACAGATTCTGCTAAGTCACAAAAAAGCAATAAACCGATGAAATGTTCTGGCTGTCTTGTTTACGATTCATATTGGTTTTGTTGTTAATAATATGAAGCGTTTCTAGAGTATACCGCTTGGAGACATGTTTCTCCCTTTCCAGGATTTCCACTCTGTCAAAATGTGGTTTGTCTGCTCCATGCTCAATGGAGTGTAAGGCCAATGCTGTCTTCCCAGTACTTTTTAAATTAATGTCGGATTTGTGGTTGGAAATTCGTTGACGAAGACGTTGTTTCGTTGTACCGATATAGGAAAGATTGCAATTTTCTTCCGCATTGCCAAGACAGTTAATTTTATAGACTACGTCTGTGCACTTATCCTTTTCCGTTTTTGTTTTCATGTTGGTGAAAAGAGGTGCCAGCGTCCTATTGGATTTATACGCTAAACTGACGTAGTTAGTACTATTTTTTACCGTCTCTTTTAAGTTTTCTGACAGTTTGGGAACATAAACTATACTCTTATAAATACCTCTCTCTTTTTGCCGATTTTCAACGTATGATTTCCATTGGATAGCCATTATCTAGGAGAATTTGTGTGACTACTTTCTCATTTGCGGCGTGAAATTCCCGTTCACTCAACGCAAAGACTTTTTGAACTAGATTAGAGGCTGTATTATTAAGAATATGCTTTGCTTGATTGGATCTAAAGTTGACAAGTCTTCCAGATGCTGTGTCTTTCTGATACCAATTGAAAGAGAGTCTATCATTATCGCGATGAATCTTGACGTCTAAGAACGTTATCGCTCTGTTTTGTTCCCTCTCAACGGTAAATTGTATTTTTTCATGATATGAATTAAGGCATCGTGAAACATTGTCGACTTCCCCCTCATTAACAACTGCAAATATATCATCTACATATTTGACGATTATCTTTGGTTTGTTACTATCGGCAAATTTATTGTCCAAAAGGTTGTCCAAAACTAAATCGGCAATGGTAGGAGAAAGTGGATTTCCCATTGGCATTCCATGAATTTGTCTGTATAAGTTATCTTTATACTGAAGGTAATTGTTTTCTTTAAAACAAAAATCCAACAACTCTATGAATTTGGTTTGACTCAACTGTGTATGTTTACGAACTGTCTCCCATTTTTTCTTAATGATGGCTACTGCTAGTTGTACAGGAACATTAGTAAATAATGATACAACATCATAAGATACTAAAATATCAGTTTGTCCTAGAACCAGATTATTTACCTTATCTTTAAATTCATAAGAACTTTTTATTGAGTAGACCGAATCTCTTGTCACGCACTGTAAAATTTTCCCCAAGTGTTTTGCAAGTTCGTAACAAGGAACTCTCATTGATGATGTTATAGGTCTAAGAGGCATGTTTGGTTTGTGAATTTTCGGTAATCCATAAATTGCAGGTATTTGTGCTGTATATGTCGTCATCACTGTCTTTTGCCTATCATCAATCAACTTGTTTCCATGTAACCATTTAACCAGTTCATTGTTTTTATTTTGCAGTGAAGAAAGAGGGGTTCCGCGAGTAGGGCGGTATACAGAACGATCAGACAATAGGTCTTTCATTTTGTTATCGTAATCTACGCGATTCAGTGCAACTGTGGTATTGCCTTTATCCGCTGATACAATAATAATTATTTTTTGTTTCATAAGAAAGTAGGTAGTGTCTTTATGAACTTTCAATATGTATTTGGCAAATCGGTCTTTAGTTTGCTGACGTTGGAAAGAATGAAGCATGTTGCTGTATTTCGCTCTAGTAACTTCTTGCTCCATGTCATCCTTTACACATCGAATTATTTCTTCTCCATCTGCAATTAATTGAAAAAGTGGAAATGTGTTCCTATCAAAAGGAAGAGAAAATTTCCTGCCAAGAGAGAGGAGCCATTTAATTTCGAGGGGGAATTCTATATCACTTTTATTTACAAACCACTTATCGCGTATTGTGATATTTAGCATTTTCCACAGCGATCTTTTTAGTTGGTCAATTTTGTGCGTGTTGATTTGTTGTTTTTTATTACAAATATTTGTGAGAGCTTGATTCTGTTTTGTAATAAATTGCTTACATTCATCAACGGTGATGTTTTCTTACTTGGGAAAAATTTTACAGTGCGTGACAAGAGATTCGGTCTACTCAATTAAAGGTTCTTATGAATTTAAAGATAAGGTAAATAATCTGGTTCTAGAACAAACTGATGTTTTAGTATCTTATGATGTTGTATCATTATTTACTAATGTTCCTGTACAACTGGCAGTAGCCATCATTAGGAAAAAATGGGAGACAATTAGTAAACATAGACAGTTGAGCCAAACCAAATTCATAGAGCTGTTGAATTTTTGTCTTAAAGAAAACAATTACCTTCAGTATAAAGATAACTTATACAGACAAATTCATGGAATGACAATGGGAAATCCACTTACTCCTAGCATTGCCGATTTAGTTTTGGACAACCTTTTGGACAATAAATTTGCCGATAGTAACAAACCAAAGATAATCGTCAAATATGAAGATGATATATTTGCATTTGTTAATGAGGGGGAGGTCGACAATGTTTTACGATGCCTTAATCCATATCATGAAAAAACACAATTTACCGTTGAGAGGGAACAAAACAGAGCGATAACGTTCTTAGACGTCAAGATTCATCGCGATAATGATAGACTCTCTTTCAATTGGTATCAGAAAGACACAGCATCTGGAAGACTTGACAACTTTAGATCCAATCAAGCAAAGCATATTCTTATTAATACAGCCTCTAATCTAGTTCAAAAAGTTTTTGCGTTGAGTGACCGGGAATTTCACGCCGCAAATGAGAAAATAGTCACACAAATTCTCCTAGATAATGGCTATCCAATGGAAATCATACGGAGCTTGATACTTCGCCAAAGACACAAAGCTCCTGTTGAAAATCGGCAAAAAGAGAGAGGTATTTATAAGAGTATAGTTTATGTTCCCAAACTGTCAGAAAACTTTAATGAAACGGTAAAAAATAGTACTAACGACGTCAGTTTAGCGTATAAATACAATAGGACGCTGGCACCTCTTTTCACCAACATGAAAAAAAACGGAAAAGGATAAGTGCACAGACGTAGTCTTTAAAATTAACTGTCTTGGCAATGCGGAAGAAAATTGCAATCTTTCCTATATCGGTACAACGAAACAACTTCTTCGTCAACGAATTTCCAACCACAAATCCGACATTAATTTAAAAAGTACTGGGAAGATAGCATTGGCCTTACACTCCATTGAGCATGGACACAAACCAGATTTTGACAGAGTGGAAATCCTGGAAAGGGAGAAACATGACTCCAAGCGGTATACTCTAGAAACGCTTCATATTATTAACAACAAAAACAATATGGATCGTAAACAAGACAGCCAGAACATTTCATCGGTTTACTGCTCTTTGGGAACTAAGCAGAATCTGTGACAATTTAACTTCAATCGAAGTGTTTTTTTTTTTTTTTTTTTATCATTGCTTTATATTTGTATTGTATTATTTATGTCTATCTGTGATACGTACTAAATGTAAGTTTGCCAAAATTGTACACTAAATGTTCTTATGTGTATAATATGTTCTTTTTATTTTTGTTTATAAAAGACCCCCTGAAGAAGACGGCAACCACCGTCGAAACGTCGGGAAATGAAATGAAATTGGTTCATTAAAAATACATTACGACCAAAACAGCCAAAAGAGGTATACTTAAATCTCGAACACCTATAATTATCGCTAAAGCAAACTCTTCCCTTGGTTTTATAAAGCGCTGGTCGAAAGAATTTTCAAGCCCATACGTAACAAAATCACCCTTAACCACATATGTTAGACCTATTCTTCAGTATGCCAGTCAAATTTGGTCTCCTTATCTCCCCTTACGAACGTAATTTACAACTGATCGACTTAAACACCCTTGCCAAGCGTCGTGCTGTTGCAGACATACTTTTCGTTCACCAAGTCATCAAAGGAGTAATAGCTCCGCCACTTCTTAAATTAATTTTTTTTAACACCAATCCACGTAACCTCAGATCTGTTGCCTTCTTTCGCCTTAATACTCACCGTACCAATTATGCTCACTTTAACCCAGTTACTAGAATGTTACGATTATCCAACAGTGCACAGCAACTTCTCGATTTTAACCACATTATCTCATCCCTTAGAAGAAACCTTTACTCTAACTAACCGTAATTCCCTACTCTTTAGTTTTATGTTAAAATTATTACTAGATGGTTTAAGTTATTTAAGTTTATCTAAATATTGTTATTATTTATATGTTTGAACTAAGCGAAATAAATAAATAAATAATTAATTATTATTATCTTATATTGCAGGTACGAACTCTCTTGCTTCAATTTTTTACTTGCGATATAGGTACTATCGGGCAAGTTTTGCATTTGGAGAAAAAATCGAACTCGAGATTTTAATCAAAGTTGTCATTACGATGATAGAGAATACCAAAAAAGTGGGTCCTAAACGGCTAAACCGATTTTGTTCAAACTTGATGGTTAGGCGTTTTAGGTGATTGTCCAAAATAGATTTTTGAGTCATTGTTTTAGAGCCAAAAATAACGATATTTACCATACAAATTTTTCTACCATCTTAATTACCTCGAAAACGTCTCTAAGGATTTGATAAAAATTGGTTTGTGTACTAAGTTTAGTATGGTCTACATTTTGGCTGAAAAAAAATTTAAAATATTTTTTTATTAACGGTACCTGCCATACAACCATTTTATTGATTTTCGACTTTCTCATAAACTTTTCAACCGATTTCAATCAAAATTTGTATACAGGATCTCCTTTAAATTCTAAATAATACTGCATTTCAAAATTTTCGAAAAATAGTTAATTTCAAAAACGGTTGGGCGATTTTTTCTGAAATTTTGTTTTTAAATTTATATTATTTAATATTTACAATGTTCATACCAATTCTTTTTAAGAAACAATTTAAGAAATTTATATATAAAAAATTAAGTGAAAAACGACTTTAAAAATACTTTTAGCCGTTTCCATTAAGAATCTTTTGCATATAATGTGATCGAACATAGGAGCAAGTACGTGCGATCCAGTCGTGCATTTTATTTTTTACAATTTTACTTTCAATTATAGGTACTATAAGGCAAGTTATGTATTCGTAAAAAAAAAATTCTAACAACCAAACATGACATTACGATCATAGATAACACCAAAAAAGTGGGTCCGTCTGTCTGTCCTCGAATGTGCAGCCTAAACGGTTCGGTGGATTTGATACAAACTTGTTATATATTGTTTTTTCGGTAATATGCCTAAACGTTTTTTTTCATTTTTTTTAAGACGACAAATTTGGCCAAGAAAAATCTTTTTTTTCTCAAAAACGGCTCCAAAGATTTTCATAAAAAAAAGACAGTTCATTGACGAAAGGAAAGGTTACCTTTTGATAATTTTTTTTGTGAAAAAAATTGTTATTTTTGGTACCTCTAGCAGAGCCATTTTTTTGGTTTTCGATTTTCTCGGAAACGGTTAATTTGATTTTTTTTAAATCTCTTACGAAGAAGCCCCTGGAGCATTTAAGCACTACTATGTACCAAAATTTTTTCAAAAAAAAATTATTTTTGGGAAATTATTATTTCGTTTTTTTGAAAACTCAAAATTTCGAAAACCGACTTGATAGATTTTTCAAAACTTCGTATTTGGTGATATTTTGACATCATCTTGAATAGTTGAAAAAATTACGGTCTCGCATACAAATGTTAAAAAACCCTTAAGAAAAAAAATTATTTCTCGAAAACGGCTCCAAGAATTTTTATAAAAAAATTGTGTGTTTAGTACAATTCACTTTCAAATATAAAAATATTTTTTTGAGTACTTATTAACGGTACTTCCCATAGAACCACTTTTCGTATTTTCGACTTTCTCAATATTGGATAAACTGATTAAAATAAATTTTTTATACAAATGCTCCCTAAAATTGTTAATAAGACTGCCTACTCAAGTTTTCAAAAAAAAAAGTTTTTCGATTTTTAGAAAATAAATAAATTTTTTTTTTGAAAAATCGATTTTTATAAAACCAGTCACAGATTTTTTTTTTTAATTTGAATTTTATATGTATATTAATAATATCTTCAAAAAGGTGTTTCAAATTTTTTTTCGAAAAATGTTTTCAAAATTTAATACATAAACAATTAATCTGTTAAAAAACCGCTCCAACGATTTTTGAATTTTTTATGATACACTCCTTTTTATACATGAATTCAAATGGCTTCTTTAATTTCCCTCTAACTATACGACTAAGCAATATAAAAACGGTTAAGTATGTGTATTATCCATTTATTTCTACCTTATTATTATTCCCTTTTTACTAATTTTTGCGTACGCCACTGAATACTAAATATAATGTAGGCCATATAAATACATATGTATACATAATATGTGTCTAGAAAAATCACATGAATCTTATTTATGCATATTGCACCTAAATTATAAAGCTACGCACCAACATCCTTCATTTTCAATATTATATGTACATGTTTACATACTTAGGTTCCATAAATATATATATGTATATATGTAGATACATTTTACTCTCCTAACTTACATAATAATTAAAATCAATAACTTAGATTTAAATATACATTTGTAGAGAGGTACCTATTTAACTATTCCTTGAATCATCCATTCCACAATTCATTATACTAAGAATCAAGTTAATCTTTCTTACCTTCATAGGCTTCAAAACGGCATGCATAGGACAACTACACCTAACTAACTAAACCTCACTGCACGCATAGGACAACTACACCTAACTAACTAAACCTCACTGGTTAGCTACATTAAGTTGTTAGCTACAAGAGCAAGTTCGTGCGATCCAGTCGTGCATTTTATTTTATATATTTATGTTCACAGTCACTTACACTAATTCTATATCTATTGTTTAATTGTTTTCTGCAAAAGATTTCTGATTTTTTTGTTTATATATTTTTTTATTTCCGGGTTCTGAAATGACAGAAATATTTACATGTTCCGTACCGAAGAGACGAATATTATGAGATTTGCTATAGGGACTGGTATTCTCGGGGGTTGCCATGTTTATCCCATTTAGTCTAACCTTAATGGACCTACTAATGGCACACACAACTCAACCGCCGCATCTTTTAGCGTTGTAGGATTCCTGCATGTTCCATGGTTATGCTTAATGCTTAAGACTCACTTAATATTAATTCTCCCTCGAATGTTCCACGATGTGCAGCACCACTCAAAGGTCAATATGGACTTTATGCTGACTCTTCATTAGTTCATTACTGGTTAATGACTCTCTCGCTCGCTCGCAGGATAGACATAAGCTGCCAGCGAGAGGGATTATTGATACCCATGTACAGTTACTCATGGGAACATGTTTATGAATGAATATTAGGTCTGGCAACGAGACCGAGACTAGTCTCGGCATCCTCCAGAGGCGGATCCAGAGGTTTGTATAAGGGGGCGCTAAATAAAAGTCGGGTTAAAGTTAGGAAAAAAATGTATTTCACGAAGGTTTCATTGAACTTTAACTGTTGTAAATTAAAACTCCAAAATGAAACATATGTAAACAGAAAATATATATTGGAAGGAAGATTTATTATGCCTTATGAAATAAACAACACTACAACTAAAGAACAAACCAGTTTCAATGACATTGTAATTAAATAGAAAATATTGAACACTATTAACGAATTAAAATCTAACCATAAAAATCATGAATGTTTGAATGTATGTCCCTTATAGAATCGTAAACTATGCATTTGATCATGATGATCTTTAGGAAAGTTGTTGTACATAAGCCAAAGAAGGTTTCTGAGTTGGTACGACCAATTTTCATCGTCATTCCAATGTAAATTTTGAAATTCATGCCCGGCTCACATTGAAGAACAATGGCTGTATTTTTTCTACATTCAGTGCACATCGAGTGTAAATTGAGTCTAAAAGAATATCAGCTGACCCAATCCAAAAAATATACAGAAAAACAAATGAAATCGTTTTGACTGCCACGATTGTTACTATGAATTCACTGTAGTTGCTACGAGCAGAAGTTCGTCATTTATTCCATAATTGACTGTGTTTCTATCTTAGAGAGGAAGAAGTTATATCAAGGTAAGGGAACCAAACCCCAATGCATTCTCATTGCCATTGTTACTGAGAAAGAAACGTCAGCGTCTATCAACATTATAAAATCCAACACTCATGTTGGATTGCCAATCGACAGGAGTTCAACGACAAGGCAAACCTGACGCAATATAACTAAAAAGACATAATAAAGAATGTTTAAAAGCGGCTTTGAGTTTTTGCGAGTGAACTTGAATCGCGTGCGAGCTTTACATCTGACATCAAGCGTATCACAGACACGGCTACTGCCGAACATAAGGGCGATGTCATCATGAAGCATAATAAGAAATAATTGTGTTCATAAAAATTCAAACCCTACAAATGTTCTGCTTTCTGCTTAATTAGGAATTTATTAGTGGACCAACGTATACAAATTTTGCTAATAGCTAGTAAATTCCTAAATACTTAGGAATTTTCTAACTAGTAAAATCCTAAGTTCTTAACAATAAGTTGTTTAAAATATTGCACCATTGTAATTTCCCTTTAAATATTAAACATCAAATTTTCAATATTTCGATTCCCTATGAACAGGAACACCTCTAAAGTCAAAAGATCATCATTCTACGTGAAAGTACTTCTTATAAATGATACAAAAATCTGGGAATCTCCTGTTTTCATTTTTTTTACCTTTATACTAAATACGAACTTCAAATCATATCATCTTACCAAATTTCATTTTTCTACAGCAATCCGAAGTGCTTTATAATTGATATCCATTCTAAGAGAGTGCGTGCATACCACGCCCGAAACGGAACTAAAGGAAAAAATCATTTTTTAACAGAAATGGCGTTCGGACAAATTAATTTGTTTTATTTTTTTCATTTGGGCATTATTTCTCATCTTTCTTTTTACTTGCGATATAGGTACTATAGGGCAAGTTTTGCGTTTGGAAAAAAAATCGAACTCGAGATTTTAATCAAAGTAGACATTACGATGATAGAGAAAACCAAAAAGTGTGTCCCGCAATTCCGTCTGTCTGTAGAACGATCTACAGCCTAAACGGCTGAACCGATTTTTTTCAACCTTGGTGCTTAGTAGTTTTAGGTGCTTGTCCAAAATAGATTTTTGAATCGTCGTTTTAGCCCCAAAAATAACGGTACTTGCCATACAAATTTTTCTACCATCTTAATTATCCCGAAATTTTATTGATTTTCGACTTTCTCATAAACGGCTCAACCGATTTCGATTATAAGTCTTATACAGGATCTCCTCTGAATTCTAAATAGTACTGCATTTCAAAATTTTCGAAAAATAGTTTTCTTTGGATTTTTGAAAAAAATATTTTTTTTTGAAAATACAATATTTCGAAAACAGATGGACGATTTGTTTCTGAAATTTTGTTTTTGTTATCTTAAAATTTGTTATTAAAAATTTAAAATTTTCATACCAATTTGTTTTTAGAAAACATTTAAGAATTTTTATATATAAAAAAAATAAGTGAAATACGACTTTAAAAATAAATTTATCCATTTCCATTAAGAATCTTTTGCATAAAATGTGATCGAACATAGGAGCAGGTAGGTGCGACCCAGTAGTTCATTTTATTTTCTAAGCCAAAACGTCCAAAATTCAAATATGAAAATGCAAATGAAAAGGACTCCCAAAATTGGAAATATCGCCCAAATAAGAAAATAACCTCCAAATATTAGGAAAACACGCCCAAATCAAAATCTTGTCAATTGTTGTATTCCTTTTTAAATAAAACTGAGCGATTTTTGGAATGATTTTATTTGCGAGATTTAGATGTGAGAGTTATTGTTTAAATTTGTCGACATACTGTCTACATTTTCGACATTGTCTACGTTGAAATAAATACAATTAAAGTCGACACGTAGATGAACAACACTGCTTTCGGTTGAAACCTAAATCTGTAAGAAATCTTCATTATAAACAAATATGAATTTACAAACTATGAAATATTTATTTATTTACTTAACTCAGTAGATAAGAAAATATTGCAATGTGGTATAAAATATGAAAAAAGTTCATAGAATATACCTACTCAAATGAATGATAAATAAGTTATAAAATGATAAAAACAATTATGTAAACTTACATAATAATTAAAATCAATAACTTAGATTTAAATATACATTTGTAGAGAGGTACCTATTTAACTATTCCTTGAATCATCCATTCCACAATTCATTATACTTAGAATCAAGTTAATCTTTCTTACCTACATAGGCTTCAAAACGGCATGCATAGGACAACTACACCTAACTAACTAAACCTCACTGGTTAGCTACATTAAGTTGTTAGCTACAAGAGCAAGTTCGTGCGATCCAGTCGTGCATTTTATTTTATATATTTATGTTCACAGTCACTTACACTAATTCTATATCTATTGTTTAATTGTTTTCTGCAAAAGATTTCTGATTTTTTTTGTTTATATATTTTTTTATTTCCGGGTTCTGAAATGACAGAAATATTTACATGTTCCGTACCGAAGAGACGAATATTATGAGATTTGCTATAGGGACTGGTATTCTCGGGGGTTGCCATGTTTATCCCATTTAGTCTAACCTTAATGGACCTACTAATGGCACACACAACTCAACCGCCACATCTTTTAGCGTTCTAGGATTCCTGCATGTTCCATGGTTATGCGTAATGCTTAAGACTCACTTAATATTAATTCTCCCTCGAATGTTCCACGATGTGCAGCACCACTCAAAGGTCAATATGGACTTTATGCTGACTCTTCATTAGTTCATTACTGGTTAATGACTCTCTCGCTCGCTCGCAGGATAGACATAAGCTGCCAGCGAGAGGGATTATTGATACCCATGCACAGTTACTCATGGGAACATTTTTATGAATGAATATTAGGTCTGGCAACGAGACCGAGACTAGTCTCGGCATCCTCCAGAGGCGGATCCAGAGGTTTGTATCAGGGGGGCGCTAAATAAAAGTCGGGTTAAAGTTAGGAAAAAAATGTATTTCACGAAGGTTTCATTGAACTTTAACTGTTGTAAATTAAAAATCCAAAATGAAACATATGTAAACAGAAAATATATATTGGAAGGAAGATTTATTGTGCCTTATGAAATAAACAACACTACAACTAAAGAACAAACCAGTTTCAATGACATTGTAATTAAATAGAAAATATTGAACATTATTAACGAATTAAAATCTAACCATAAAAATCATGAATGTATGTCCCTTATAGAATCGTAAACTATGCATTTGATCATGTGATGATCTTTAGGAAAGTTGTTGTACATAAGCGAAAGAAGGTTTCTGAGTTGGTACGACCAATTTTCATCGTCATTCCAATGTAAATTTTGAAATTCATGCCCGGCTCACATTGAACAACAATGGCTGTATTTTTTCTGCATTCAGTGCACATCGAGTGTAAATTGAGTCTAAAAGAATATCAGCTGACCCAATCCAAAAAATATACAGAAAAACAAATGAAATCGTTTTGACTGCCACGATTGTTACTATGAATTCACTGTAGTTGCTACGAGCAGAAGTTCGTCACTTATTCCATAATTGACTGTGTTTCTATCTTAGAGAGGAAGAAGTTATATCAAGGTAAGGGAACCAAACCCCAATGCATTCTCATTGCCATTGTTACTGAGAAAGAAACGTCAGCGTCTATCAACATTATAAAATCCAACACTCATGTTGGATTGCCAATCGACAGGAGTTCAACGACAAGGCAAACCTGACGCAATATAACTAAAAAGACATAATAAAGAATGTTTAAAAGCGGCTTTGAGTTTTTGCGAGTGAACTTGAATCGCGTGCGAGCTTTACATCTGACATCAAGCGTATCACAGACACGGCTACTGCCGAACATAAGGGCGATGTCATCATGAAGCATAATAAGAAATAATTGTGTTCATCAAAATTCAAACCCTACAAATGTTCTGCTTTCTGCTTAATTAGGAATTTATTAGTGGACCAACGTATACAAATTTTGCTAATAGCTAGTAAATTCCTAAATACTTAGGAATTTTCTAACTAGTAAAATCCTAAGTTCTTAACAATAAGTTGTTTAAAATATTGCACCATTGTAATTTCCCTTTAAATATCAAACATCAAATTTTCAATATTTCGATTCCCTATGAACAGGAACACCTCTAAAGTCAAAAGATCATCATTCTACGTGAAAGTACTTCTTATAAATGATACAAAAATCTGGGAATCTCCTGTTTTCATTTTTTTAGCTTTATACTAAATACGAACTTCAAATCATATCATCTTACCAAATTTCATTTTTCTACAGCAATCCGAAGTGCTTCATAATTGATATCCATTCTAAGAGAGTGCGTGCATACCACGCCCGAAACGGAACTAAAGGAAAAAAATCATTTTTTAACAGAAATGGCGTTCGGACAAATTAATTTGTTTTATTTTTTTCATTTGGGCATTATTTCTCATCTTTCTTTTTACTTGCGATATAGGTACTATAGGGCAAGTTTTGCGTTTGGAAAAAAAATCGAACTCGAGATTTTAATCAAAGTAGACATTACGATGATATAGAAAACCAAAAATTGTGTCCCGCAATTCCGTCTGTCTGTAGAACGATCTACAGCCTAAACGGCTGAACCGATTTTGTTCAATCTTGGTGCTTAGTCGTTTTAGGTGATTGTCCAAAATATATTTTTGAATCGTCGTTTTAGCCCCAAAAATAACGGTACTTGCCATACAAATTTTTCTACCATCTTAATTATCCCGAAATTTTATTGATTTTCGACTTTCTCATAAGCGGCTCAACCGATTTCGATTAGATGTCTTATACAGGATCTCCTCTGAATTCTAAATAGTACTGCATTTCAAAATTTTCGAAAAATAGTTTTCTTTGGATTTTTGAAAAAAATATTTTTTTTTGAAAATACAATATTTCGAAAACAGATGGACGATTTGTTTCTGAAATTTTATTTTTGTTATTTTAAAATTTGTTATTAAAAATTTAAAATTGTCATACCAATTTGTTTTTAGAAAACATTTAAGAATTTTTATATATAAAAAAAATAAGTGAAATACGACTTTAAAAATAAATTTATCCATTTCCATTAAGAATCTTTTGCATAAAATGTGATCGAACATAGGAGCAGGTAGGTGCGACCCAGTAGTTCATTTTATTTTCTAAGCCAAAACGTCCAAAATTCAAATATGAAAATGCAAATGAAAAGGACTCCCAAAATTGGAAATATCGCCCAAATAAGAAAATAACCTCCAAATATTAGGAAAACACGCCCAAATCAAAATCTTGTCAATTGTTGTATTCCTTTTTAAATAAAACTGAGCGATTTTTGGAATGATTTTATTTGCGAGATTTAGATGTGAGAGTTATTGTTTAAATTTGTCGACATACTGTCTACATTTTCGACATTGTCTACGTTGAAATAAATACAATTAAAGTCGACCCGTAGATGAACAACACTGCTTTCGGTTGAAACCTAAATCTGTAAGAAATCTTCATTATAAACAAATATGAATTTACAAACTATGAAATATTTATTTATTTACTTAGCTCAGTAGATAAGAAAATGTTGCAATGTGGTATAAAATATGAAAAAAGTTCATAGAATATACCTACTCAAATGAATGATAAATAAGTTATAAAATGATAAAAACAATTATGCAAACTTTTTCTTGTAAATTGTTTTCTTATAAATTTAGTTTTCATACAGTAAGTTGTAAAGCTCTTAGATTGAGTTTGGGTTAGTTCATCAACTCTTACATGGGGTCTCCACCATCTAGATATTCCCCTTTAAATCCTCACCTGACCACGTCACGGTCTTGTCGACGAGACGAGACTTTTTTAAAAGTACCCGAGACTCTCCTTGAGTCTCACTGGACTCGGCGTCGGCGCAGCGGTCTCTGTTGTTTGGTATCAATTTTCGCTGGGGAAATATTTTGTTATTTAATTATTTTTTAGTAGGAATGTAGATACTCATGTTCAATTTTTATAATATTCAGAAGTTTTTTTTTGCGAAATATTATATGCTTGTTAAAATACTCGTATCAAACCACATTATCTTACTAATCTTACTTCTTACTAATATTATAAATGTGAAAGTTTGGATGTATGGATGTTTTTTGCTCAATAACTCCGGAACGGCTGAACGGATCTGGATGAAATTTGGTACAGAGATAGATTATTGTCTGGAATAGGCCAAATGCACTTTTATCCCGGAAAAATTTATGGTTCTCGTGGGATAGGTGTGTGTTAATTTTTCATAGAGCTCATTCTACAAATAGCCAACATAGCTTTTAGTCACTAGGCGCATAGAAGCACACGGGTTTGCTTGAAATTTGATTTGTAAATGGATGGGGTACTGGATTCTCACATAGGTCATTTTATCCCGAAAATCATTAACGGTTCCTATGGGAGAGGCTTAAATATGAAAGAAATATATACATATACTTGAGTGCTTATTCCGCTTTCACGCTCAATGACTGAACGATTTTTAATTGTAGATATATAGATGTTTTTAGATTCCCGTGGGATAGAAAGTCCGTATACCATCGCACGGGCATGTGCTATTAAAAATAGTGTAAAAAAATGTATTGTAATTCATCAATTGAGAACGAATGGGCTGATTTGGCTCGAACTCGTTTTTAGTTGTTCGTAAAATCCACAAGAAGGTTTTTGCGACAGAAAATTTTGGCTAAACCCTCCAGAAAAGTCGGGAAATTTTAAAAATCGAAAATTGATTTTATGTATTTAATTGTATATGCAAATGTTCCGGAATGGCTTTTCGAATGAAAGAATAGAAAATTCTTAGTGGAAAACTCGAAAAATTCTAGAAAAACGCGAACATTTTTTTCTCGATGATATATAGATAAATTTAAAGCATGATTTGATAATTTTGGACAATGTAAAAGTGGAAAATTAGTTGTGAAGCTTGGAGAATTTTAGATAATCCTACTGATATCATAAATGTAAAAGTTTGGATGGATGGGTGGGATGGATGGATGTTTTTGCTCAATAACGCAAGAAAGGATCTGGATAAAATTTGGCAAATCGACACACACATACTCGACTATCACATAGGTCATTTTTATCCCGAAAAATGGAACCGAACAGTTCCTCTGCCTATATGGGAGAGGCTTATATATGAATAAAATATATACTTGGTTGTTTGTTCCGCATTCATGCCTCAACCATTGAATATATTTTAATGAAATTTGGTAAGCAGCTGGAAGATTAGCCATGATTTATTTTTCCCAAATTTATTTTTGTAGTTACTACTTTTTGAATCCAATATTAAATCTTCGCTTTGGTCATGAACATGACCATACACGACGAACATCGAAGCCAACAAATACGACAGAAGCTAAATTTTTGGCCAACAACGAACGGCTTGCGAACCAGCCAACATACAAGAAGAGCACAGCGAGCGCAAACATGCTAGGCGAGCATGTTCGTCGTTTGTGCCTACATTCAATGACTGGAGGGTTTTGAATGAAATTTTGTAGGTGGAAAGATGATTTCATAAGATTCTCGTGGGTCCGTAGCATCGCGCGGGTATCTGCTAGTTCTTATATATAAAAGAGAAATGTCGCCCGTGTGTGCGCGCATAACTCGAGAACGGATGGTTAGATTTTCACGATTTAGGGATTGATAAATTCGTATTGGCCCAAGAAAGGTCGTAAGGTAAGATACTGGAGGAAAATCCCGGAAAATTTCCAGAAAAATATGAAATCCGGGATGATACTGTTGTTAGTGCATAACTTGAGAACGATCATCCTCTCAGAGATCTTCCTCTTTTTTTAGTGCATATCTCGAGAATGGTTACTTCGATTTTCACTATTTAGGGCTGGATAAATTCGTATTGGCTTAAGGCCCTAGGAAGGGGATATAAGACACTGGATGAAAATTCCGAAAAATTTTTAGGAAATTTGGTAATACTGGAACATCGTTTGATTTTCAAGATTTTGGGATTGATAGATTCGTGTTGGCCTAAGGAAGGAATATGATATGTCCTTTTCGTTTCGTCATTCAAATTGAATTGCATTTGCTATTGCGTGCGGTCAAATAAAATTAAATTAAAATCTTTTTTTTTTTTAATTTTCAATGTGCTCAAGGTATTTGTATGTTCATCATGTGCGATTCATTGCGATTCAAATCAATATTATTTTTATAATTTCGCTATTGAAAAAAATTGTGAAAAGTGAGATAAAAAAACCGCTTTTGAATTCGTTACGGCGCAATTGTATTTGGGTTATTTGCGAATCAGTGGAGATTTTAATCATTTTTGTGATTTGGACGAAATCAAAGATATTTCGAAGATTTTCATTTCAATGTGTTTTGGTATGTGATTGCACAACATTTTCATTTCTCCATTAAGTAATTGATTTCAGTAGTTCCAGGTCTAATTTGTGATTTCATAAGTAGGTAATTATGAAACTCGATCAATTGTTTCGACGAATATTAATATCGTTTGGTTTTCGTTTGAATTATCATGCCACCAGTAAGAAGGTCAAACTTTTCACGTCGCAGTCGTAATTCACAACGTATGGTGACTGTACGTGCAAACGAAACTACAGACGAACACACAAATTCGAGAAACATTATCTCAAGAACAATGTGCCGTCGTACAAAGTGAAGACCGGGATAGACAACAATAGACAGATCTACCTGAGCCATTACGCTCATTGATTTACGATTATGCAAGGCAATCACGACAATTGTTGATGGGAGCTCAACCATATAACGGTTGTTTTCATATGACGTCGTTTGGAGCAGAAGTTATTTTTAATTTAGCTATATGCCTGTAAGACCTAAGGTCTTTTAAATGCAACCTGAATTGCACGGCACTAGTTTGGCACATTTATTCAGGACAGTCACCAATACAATCCGACATTCAAGATAAATTCAATTTAATTAAGTCCATATTGTATGAATATTATTAAAAGTTTTTCATATGATTCGACTGTCGTTATTAATACAGATCCAGGGACAAATTCATCATCGCTTTGGTTCATTATTGCCGGCACCGAATGAAGATCACAAATTTCTTCAAATGTATTTCATCGGTAATGGAGTTAAGGAAGTCGATATGCTCAGTCAAATACATCAAAATATATATGAAGATATAATCAGGATTTTGCGAGACGTATTAAAAGTAAAAGTAAAATGCTTAGGTGCGCCAATTCGAATCTGCATTAAGCATTCCAACATGCTTTTGTGGTTAGTCGACAAACTGCGTGCTGACCAAATTGATGATATCGTTTCTGCTGAGATTCCTGATCCAGATACTGGTCCAGAACTTTATGAAATGGTCAAGAATCATAAGATTCATGGCCCATGCGGTGACCACAACGAACTATCACCGCGTATGTCTGGAAATACGCTATCCACGTGCATTGGTACCAGACACAATTACTGGCAATGATGGATATCCTTTTTACCGGCGTCGATCACCAGTAGACAATTCATTCAACATTCACGATGAAGGTGAGAGGAGCTAATTTTGTCGTCGACAGTAGATGGATTGTACCGTATTGCCCGTTTCTGTTACAAGTCATGAAGACTCATATCAATGTTGCTCCATCAAATCCATCAAAATGTGTGCAAATACGTGACTAAAGGCAGTGATATCACAGTGTTCAGGAGTCAAGCTCGTGATATGCAAGATGAGATGACTCGCTATCAATTGGGCCGGTACGTGAACTGCAACGAGGATATGTGGCGATTTTTTTCGTCTCCTATCCACAAACGTCACGCAACTGTCGTCCATCTGGCGGTTCACTTGGACAATGGTCAATCTGACTTTCTCACACCTGCCAATGTAGCAGACCGAGCCGAACGACCACCTGCAACAACGTTGACAAATTTCTTCGATACTTGCCGAAGCGACCATTCGCACGAACACTTCTATATTCCGAAATGCCACGATATTTTACATAGAATGCGTAATCGAAGGTGGCGCAGTTTCTGGATTCCCTGGTGTTCATGAAAGTGATGCACTCGGTAGAATATATACAGTTCACGAAAAACGATGAATACTATCATAATTTCGACATATCTAACATCGAATCCAAAAGATTTGTCGGATAAATAGAAGGATGATATGGCCAACGATATTTTGCATCGAAGTCGCACTGCGACTAATGATAATGAAATGTCAGATGAAATGCGCAACGAAGCCTTGATTTTAATCGAAGACATGTGTCTGTCTATGAGTGGCAATTTGTTGTGAAAATTGGGAATACCACCACCAAATCGGACAATGCATAACGCATTTAATCGAGAAATATAGCGAGAAAAGGATTCCGATCGAGTCGTATTGAGTCATGCAGTTCGAACAAATGTGCCAATGTTGAATCAAGAACAGAAGAAATTCTACGATGAATTAATGCAGGCAGTCGATAATGGAAATGGTGGCATTTTCTTCCTCGAAGGTGGAACTGGAAAAACATTCCTAATTTCACTGATTTTGTCTACTATTCGTTCGAGATCTGAGATTGCTAAAGCACTCGCCTCTTCTGGGATAGCAGCTACGTTGTTGGAGGGTGGTCGAACAGCTCATTCTGCATTGAAATTGCCGTTAAACCTGCAAGTGAATAAAGAACCTATATGCAACATCTCAAAGAACTCTGGGATGGCAAAGGTTTTGCAGCAATATAAGATTATCATTTGGGACGAGTGTACAATGGCTCACAAACATGCATTGGAAGCCTTAAATCGTACGTTGAAAGAATTACGAAATGATAAACGACGTTTCATGCGTTACTGTTAGCGATTTTCGGCAAACTCTGCCTGTCATTCCAAGATCAACTCAGACAGATAAATTAAACGCTTGCCTCAAATCATCGGCCTTATGCAAATATGCGAGTCGCTTAACGAAACGACCAGTACGCTGCAGAGTTCTCCTAGCAATGGCGTGATACCAGTGGACTTAGTCAATAATTATTATAACCATGATTACCTGAGTTCACGAGCGATCGATCATTTAAATTTTGTCATTCAAAATCAAATCGACAGTGAGTTACATTTATTCAAATCCGTGGACTTTGTGATGGATGAAATCGAAGCCACCAACTATCCCACGGAATTTTTGAATTCTTTGGATGTTCCGGGCTTCCCGCCACAAAATTTTAAATTGAAAGTAAGCTCAGTTATAATTTTGCTGCCCAACGTTAGTGCACCAAAACTTTGTAGCGGAACGCGTTTGATTGTGAAGAACATCAAATCAAATCTAATTCAGCCCTTGTATATACCTTTCTATAGTACTATCAAGAAGAGGAACGCCCGGGGAGCCGCGTAGGCAGATGTTACAAGAATGACTATCTCGGAGACATTTGCAGACTGTGCAGGCTGGGGAAGGGCGATAATGTGAACGATAATAAATAAATAAAAAATAAGTCAAGCAAAATAGAATGCTTGAAGTTAGAGCAAGATAAAACAAAATATACTTTTTGCATTTTTCTTTCTTCATATTTTTTTTTTAAATTGAAGAAACTACCTATGAAGTATTTGGTTGTTATTTGTATTTGTATTAATTTTTGACCCAGTTTTGGTTTCGGTATTGCATTTATATTTGCCATCGGTTCGTTTTCTGTTAAAAAAAAATATTTTCATTGCCTTCCATTTTCAATTTTTGTTTGAAATAAATTTTGCCGTTCAATGATGGGTGTAGTATGTAACTAATTCATTTTGTGATAGTTTTGTGTGTGGCATTGTATGTAAGTATAATATAATACAATTCGTATAATGTAAAAAACAAAACAATTTTGATGTTGACTTCGATTTGCAATTAATTTTGGCGTGTTGAGTGTATGTACCTTTGAAGTTGTACGTGATATTGTATTAATTTAGAAGTGTAATTAATACAAATTAAATTAGAAATTAAAATAAAAAAGGTCTATGGATGTATGTAATCAAAATGTAGCCTGGTATATTTAAAATCGGCTGTTTTTTTATTATACAGGGTACAGACAGCCCAAACGGGTGGCTATATAGAGTTTTTTAAGCATTGTACAGAGGGGAAATTGAAATTTTTAAAAAATTACGTTAGCCATATAACCGTTACGTTAAGGCCTATTTTTCTCGGAAACGGCTATAACAATTTTAATTCAAAAAAATCAGTGCAGCTTTTTAGATACGACAGATCATATGGTTGAAAAAAAATGTTAAATGTCTAAAAACGGTACTTTCCAAAGAACCTTTTTTTTTGCTTTCGATTATCTCATATATAGGTTGCCCAATTTAGACTGTGTACCAATATTTTTAATTAGTATTTTTATGTATTTCTAAAAGCATTTTTAAGACAAAAATTTAAAAAAATTATATATTGATACTGCTCATTAATTTTTTTCCAAACTTATAGCTTTATGTATTTGCTGAATACATATTAATTGGCGTTTTTGAACTTTTTTTGAAAAATGTTTTCAAAACGTTTAAAAAAAAACTTTTTTTCTGAAAAACCGCTCCACAGATTCTTAAATTTTTTTCTCATAAATTCAAATTTGTCCAAGAAATAAAATGGCGTACTTTTTTGAGCTCAAATTAGTTTAAGTATTTATTTCAGAATTTTGAATTATTTTTTCTTTGATTTGATATAGCCATTATTAAATATTTAAGATTGTCATACCAATTTTTTTAGAAAACACAAACATTTAATATGTAAAACATATACATATTTACATTACATTTATCGGTAAAACATACCGATTAAAAAAAAAAAAACAAAATAGAAATAAAATCTTTCAACCTGTGAATAACATAAGTACTCGTACCTACCTATATATCTACCTACATATGTACCTATATTTTAAATAATGAATTAAAAATCATGCAGATATTATTACCTGAATACTTTGAAAACGTATAGTGTAATGTTAGGTGTTTTGTGCGCCCTTAGTGTTAGCTTAAAAAAATGGTACATACCTACCAAGTTATTCTATTTTACATGACAACTATTTCAAATCTATGATTAAGGTCACAAGAAATACACTTAATGTACCTACCTACATATGCACCTATAAACAAGTAGGTAGTTCACACAAAAATATTAAATTTGTGCCAAATGTGTAAATTTATAGTGTGAAAAGTGTTAAAAAAAATTGATTTTGCAAGAAAAAATCTTTGACACAAACTTGTCGTCAATATTGCGTATTGTTAAGGCGCTCAATAACCAACTGATGAGTCCAAGTGAGATCGCCGGAACGAAACGCAAATTTTGTGGACTAAAGGCCGTTAAAAGCTATTTTGTCTTATTTGTCTGGCTAAAGACAACATCTTCCAATTTTAATGACTAAATTTTAATCTTGCTTTTTTGTCAAAAAATGCATATAAGTTGAACTGAACTTAATAAAAACTGCGTATTGGTAAGACGCTCACTAACCAACTGATGAGTCCAAGTGAGATTGCCGGGACGAAACGCAAATGTTGTGGACTAAAGGCCGTTAAAAGCTATTTTGAATCAAAACAAAAAAATGTTATCATCTGTTTATTATCTTAGTTTAAAAATTAATTACCATTTCATGTTTAATTTTTGTCTGACCAAAATGTAGAACATACGTAACTATAAATTTTACACATAATTTTTCTCATCAGAATCCATAGAACCGATTTCATGATAGGTAAGATTTTTATATCGGTTGCATGACATTTCTCGTTATTTTTGCGGATAAAATGATGATAAGCTGACTAACGTTTTAACATTGGTAAGTATTTTGTAAAATATGTGTAATGGATGCGAATGACGGTTTCTTTTTTGAAAAATACGAAATATAAATAAGTATGTACTATACCTTACAGTATTTTTATTTTAAATTTTATTTAATAATTTTATTTATACAAAGATTTTAAAATGTTTGGTCAAAATGGCATAATGCGCCTACCAACATTTTTTTTAATCAAACCTTTGGAGCTATCCATGCACAATTATTCTTTTGAGAGCACATAATTTTCATTTTGTCAATACATTTTGCAAAGTAAATAATTACATGGGTAATAACAAAAAACCGGTTCGTAACGAATTGTTTGAATTCACTATTATATTTTTAAATCCAATAAATTTCAATATTATTACATACCGCAACATGACCTAATTAGGTACCTAAGTGCAAAAACAAAAACAATACAAACGCATTTACATACGTAGGTATTGTTTTTGTTCCTTATTTTGTGGACTGTAATTATGATTTTAATTGAGTTTTTTTGCGACCAAATTAATATGCGTTTCGCCCAGGTAATACAGATGGGCACATCAGTTAGATGCTGTAGTACCTTTCTAAGACGCAATATATTAATCAATGGCTACCGACACAAATAAAATTTACATCTTTAAAGCACTGTGAATTATATTCTTCTAGGGGAATTCGGTCGAATTCAGACACCTAGAAAATAATACCCGTGTTCTGGCTTGTTTAAATTTAAGAATAAATGCAAAAACAATACAAACGCATTTACATACGTAGGTATTGTTTTTGTTCCTTATTTTGTGGAGTGTAATTATGATTTTAATTGAGTTTTTTTGCGACCTTTAGTCCAAATATGCGTTTCGCCCAAAGAAAAAATTAGGTACCTACTCAGAATTGAATTTAAAACAAATTATTTAACTTTTGAATGTTTGTAACTCAGAAGTTTGATTTTGAACTTTTGTGCGAATGCACGTAATGTACACTCTTAATAAACCCCACGCACACAGTACATATTTTTTTTTTTTTTCAAATTATAAGATCAACAATTTCAATTAAATTGTGTCTAAAAGCAAATTAACATGATCTTATATTAATGTCCAATTACACTGAAAGCTATCATACATATTTCATTCAACTAATTTTTACACATTTGAATATTTTATTTTAAAAAATCGAGTTGGATTTTCGACCAATATAACTAAGAATAGATAGTTCAGTAGAATATTCGCTCAATGTATTAAAATCAATCACTATTCGCTTTCTTCTAACATTCGATTTTTATAATGATAACCTAATTAAGTAAATACATATACCTACCTACCAACTCTTAAAAAAACCGCTTCAGCTTAGTTAGGAAGGTACCTATACCTACAGCTTGGACATAACAGCAACGCACATGGATAATAGCTGTGACCCACATGCCACCCGTTTAAATAAAATAAAATAGTTAATGTAGGTACATACATAAGTACATTTTTGTCTTTCACTTATCATAATAAATGTTACTTTACCTACGATTCGAATTTTGAGAGCTTGACTGAGCTTTCCTTAAGTTGAAATATTGATCTAAACTCTAAAAATATAAATAAAATAAAATTTATAATTTGTTGAAATAATTTATCTTTTTTTAACCTACCTATTTAAGATTTTTAAAACGCGCGGGTTTGTTTTCTAAAATTTCACCAAATCAAAATCACAAAATCCAAATCCTACCTACAATGAAATAACTAGGATCCTAACCATATTAAGCATTATTTATAATTGCATTACAGCGAGTATATAGTGCTATGCACTCCTTATAATGCCTCCGAACTCGAAAATATCATTTATAAAACTTATGTAACCTTGAATAGATCCATTATAAGCTAAACGCTCTTATAGGATGAATAGAGCCAACATAAAGAAATTATAGTGTCGAAATGTCATTTTGAGCTTGGACATATAACAAAAAAAAATGCCTTTAAATTTTGTATCCTTTTTAAATGATTTCAATAATTTAAATGCAAAGAGCTGAAACCACCGTCACCCTACTCATACACATAATACTCGACATATGATATAGTGGCCGTACTACCAATCTAAACAGGATCTTAGGGATGAAAAACTATGATCCAATATTTATTATTATTTTGTATTATTATTTATTTTGTTTTCATTAAATCACAATCATAACACCAACAAAAGTTCTAGTTGCGTTTTCTGACAAACAGCTGATTTGATCATGACAGCCAAATGGAATAGATTACCCGTTTTTGATACTTTTTGGACATAAAACCCTGCATAACTATAATTTATGCGAAAATGTTTTATAAATAGGAATTTATTGAAGGGCTACATAAGACCTTATTCACTGTATAACTATTCATCTGGTTAGAGCATTCTATTAAATAAGACTGATTGTATATACATATGTACATACAACCTACCTCAACAATCCAGTACCAAAAGTATGAGTACGTCTTAGTGCTAATACGTAAGTAGCATTGTAGGTACGTAATTCACATATTCAGAATCTATAGAGATGGAAGTATAGCAAAATTAATAAAATAGCTACAAATCCAACGAGAAACAAAACACATTCAAATGTTATCGTATATATGAACGTTGAACTTTGTTTTCCTCTTTGCTTTATCCCTATATAAGATAAAAAAAAATAAAACATGTGATGACAAAAAAGAAACCACATTTGGTGTTCTCTTGTATACTCTTTATTGTATTCGAAAACGAAATTAAGCTACGTCATCTCCTCTTTCCCCCTTTCTTCCTCTGCCCTAGTCACAAAACTAAAAGGGAGAAACAGCGATACTAGCGACCCCTTAGGCAGATTACAAGAAAGAAATTTTGTTGAAACTTCAAAGAGCGAAGATGTTCTCATTCCACGGATTCCGCTTATTTCGAACGATCTGCCATTCGTGTTTAAGCGTCCTCAATTTCCGGTGCGTCTCGCTTTTGCTATGACAATCAATAAGTGGCGAAAACAATCACTCAGATAGACGCACTGCGAAAATCAAAAGAATGATTTCTTATGCATTTCGTTGGAATAGATATCGCTTATTTTTCAGACATTATTTCCCCTTTCAGAAAAAGGTGATTTTAAGACTTTTGAGACATACTCTTTTAAGAAAATATTATCGAAATTTCAAAATGTAGTTTGTTGCTTCACGAGTCTGTTTTATACATTTTCTTCTTGGTAAACATAAGACTCCACAACCCGCATTGTTCTTACCAACAATCTGCTCAGATTAGGGCTGGCAAGGAGACCGAGACTAGTCTCGGTCTCGGTCTCGTTAACGAGACGAGAATCCTTTAAAAGCACCCGAGACGAGAACGAGACGAGACCGTATTTTTGGAATTTCGCCGAGAGTCTCGCTGTTCTCGGTGGTTTGACTTTAGTTTCCGCTAGAAGAAATGTTCAATTTTTATAAGATTCACAAGTTTTTTTCTTGCGAAATATTCTATCGCGTTAAAATATCAAACCACATTATGTATGTATGTACATAATTATACACTGTTAGGTGTACTACGAAACTCCAGAAAAAAATATGTACGATTTATGTGATTCAAAATACATGAAGCCTCTCCCTAAACGTCTTTAAGGCATCTATTTCTCTTAAAATTATTTTAGCTCCTGAAGACGTTTGAAGAGCTCATAGCAGCAATTCTTCCAGGGCCATCTTATAATGGGTTATTGAAATTCTCTTTAAAAATTCTTGGACCGTTTTTAATAAACCTGATATTTTTTGTGGGAATTCACATTTGCCAAGGTCTATGGACCACTTTGAAAAGGTGTTTGTTCCTCGTTCGCACTAAGGTCTCTATCAGAATCATTTTTCATTTATCATTATTATTCATATTTCGGTCTTGTAGATTACTTCTAGGACACCCGTACTCCCGAATTGCCTATTCCAATTTAAAAGTTGTATCTAATTCTGTTCAGTACTGAAGAAAGTACGAGTACCTCTTCGTGTAATTATAAAATTCTCTATTTCTTTTCCAATTTTTATAGTATACATATTAAGCAAATTTCGACATTTGTATAACCCATTCACATATGCACGTTTTATTTATGACTTACAAAATTATTTTATAATTGTCTTACAAGAGCAATTATGTATAATAATGGCGAGTGCAGGGAATTCTTCTTACCAAAAGCAGAAAACTTTTCAATGCTAGTGGACCTTGCATACTCAGCTTAAAAAAAAATAAAAATAAAGTAGTCTTCAGCAGTCGGCCGGGGGCCGAGGTCAGGAGAATTAAAAAAAAATTGTCTCTAAGGCCGGCCCGCCTTGTAAATTATTAACAAACAATATTTCTTAAGTTTTATAGCCAAATACATCAAACCTATAAATAAATAAATAAAAAACAATCACAAAATTAATTTACAATCAATAGCTTGGCGATTTTAGCTCTTTTTAAAAAAACACCTCCACTAGTTTGTTTCTATCGAAAAAGCACATTTCAAACGAAAGTGAAAACTTGAGCCAAACATGCATTTTTACAAGAAAACCAGTAGCTACAATGGAATGAAATTTTGCACCCAGGAAGAAAATTGTTAGCCTCTTGGAAAATATTTTTTTGCCTGGAGGTTAAACGAAATCTTTTACTATTAAGTTGTACTTTACATCGAAGTGGCCGACTACTAGAGTTGGCCGACCTCACATGCCATCACCCTATATATGTATAGATACCCATGTAGTTTATTTTTGTATAGGTGCATTATAATTACACAAGGTTAGCCTGTTTAGTTGTAAGATTCAGTCATCTATTCGATATTTAAAATCTAACACAAAATTATTCTTACAATACACGACTGGGTCGCACGAACTTGCTATTATGTTCGGTCATATCACATGCAAAAGATTTCTATTGAAAATCTAAATATATTTTGGAAGTCATTTTTAACTCAATTTTGTATATGCATATACAAAATTTTATTAATTTTGTTCTAAAATAAATTAGTATGATAATATTAAATATTTAATAATATAAACTTAAAACAAAAGATTAAATCTGTTTAATTAAAGAAAAAATAAATCAAAATTCTGAAATAAATACTTAAACTAATTTGAGCTCAAAAAAAATTCGCCATTTTATTTCTAGGATAAATTTGAATTTATGAAAAAAAAATTTAAAATCTGTGGAGCGGTTTTTGAGAAAAAGTTTTAATGAGCAGTTTTCGAATATTAATTTTTTAAAATTTTTTTCTTAAAAATGATTTTAAAAATGCAAACAAATATTAATTAAAAATATTGGTACGCGGCATAATTTGGGCAACCTTAACCTATATTTTTGTGAAATTTCGAAGGAATCGGTTAAGCCATTTATGAGATAGTCGAAAGCAAAAAAAACGGATCTGTGGAAAGTACCGTTCTTAGATATTTTTCTATTTTTTTTTCAACTATATGATCGGTCGTAGCTAAAAACCCACACTGATTTTTTTTAACAAAATCGTTAGAGCCATTTCCGAGAAAAAAAGGTTTGAACGTAACGGTTGTATAGCAGGTACAGTTATTTTTTTTGAACTAAAAAAAGTTTCAATTTCCCCTCTGTACAATACCTATAAAACTCTTTATACCAAGTTTGAAGCAATTTGGCCCACCCGTTTGGGCTGTAGGTGTCTATACATACATACATATAGAATGACAGACTGACAGACTGACAGATTGACAGACTGACAGACTGACAGACTGACAGACTGACAGACTGACAGACTGACAGACTGACAGACTGACAGACTGACAGACTGACAGACTGACAGACTGACAGACTGACAGACTGACAGACTGACAGACTGACAGACTGACAGACTGACAGACTGACAGACTGACAGACTGACAGACTGACAGACTGACAGACTGACAGACTGACAGACTGACAGACTGACAGACTGACAGACTGACAGACTGACAGACTGACAGACTGACAGACTGACAGACTGACAGACTGACAGACTGACAGACTGACAGACTGACAGACTGACAGACTGACAGACTGACAGACTGACAGACTGACAGACTGACAGACTGACAGACTGACAGACTGACAGACTGACAGACTGACAGACTGACAGACTGACAGACTGACAGACTGACAGACTGACAGACTGACAGACTGACAGACTGACAGACTGACAGACTGACAGACTGACAGACTGACAGACTGACAGACTGACAGACTGACAGACTGACAGACTGACAGACTGACAGACTGACAGACTGACAGACTGACAGACTGACAGACTGACAGACTGACAGACTGACAGACTGACAGACTGACAGACTGACAGACTGACAGACTGACAGACTGACAGACTGACAGACTGACAGACTGACAGACTGACAGACTGACAGACTGACAGACTGACAGACTGACAGACTGACAGACTGACAGACTGACAGACTGACAGACTGACAGACTGACAGACTGACAGACTGACAGACTGACAGACTGACAGACTGACAGACTGACAGACTGACAGACTGACAGACTGACAGACTGACAGACTGACAGACTGACAGACTGACAGACTGACAGACTGACAGACTGACAGACTGACAGACTGACAGACTGATAGACTGACAGACTGACAGACTGACAGACTGACAGACTGACAGACTGACAGACTGACAGACTGACAGACTGACAGACTGACAGACTGACAGACTGACAGACTGACAGACTGACAGACTGACAGACTGACAGACTGACAGACTGACAGACTGACAGACTGACAGACTGACAGACTGACAGACTGACCGACTGACCGACTGACAGACTGACAGACTGACAGACTGGCAGACTGACAGACTGACAGACTGACAGACTGACAGACTGACAGACTGACAGACTGACAGACTGACAGACTGACAGACTGACAGACTGACAGACTGACAGACTGATAGACTGACAGACTGACAGACTGACAGACTGACAGACTGACAGACTGACAGACTGACAGACTGACAGACTGACAGACTGACAGACTGACAGACTGACAGACTGACAGACTGACAGACTGACAGACTGACAGGCTGACAGACTGACAGTCTGTCAGTCTGTCAGTCTGTCAGTCTGTCAGTCTGTCAGTCTGTCAGTCTGTCAGTCTGTCAGTCTGTCAGTCTGTCAGTCTGTCAGTCTGTCAGTCTGCCAGTCTGTCAGTCTGTCAGTCTGTCAGTCGGTCAGTCGGTCAGTCTGTCAGTCTGTCAGTCTATCAGTCTGTCAGTCTGTCAGTCTGTCAGTCTGTCAGTCTGTCAGTCTGTCAGTCTGTCAGTCTGTCAGTCTGTCAGTCTGTCAGTCTGTCAGTCTGTCAGTCTGTCAGTCTGCCAGTCTGTCAGTCTGTCAGTCTGTCAGTCGGTCAGTCGGTCAGTCTGCCAGTCTGTCAGTCTGTCAGTCTGTCAGTCTGTCAGTCTGTCAGTCTGTCAGTCTGTCAGTCTGTCAGTCTGTCAGTCTGTCAGTCTGTCAGTCTGTCAGTCTGTCAGTCTGTCAGTCTGTCAGTCTGTCAGTCTGTCAGTCTGTCAGTCTGTCAGTCTGTCAGTCTGTCAGTCTGTCAGTCTGTCAGTCTGTCAGTCTGTCAGTCTGTCAGTCTGTCAGTCTGTCAGTCTGTCAGTCTGTCAGTCTGTCAGTCTGTCAGTCTGTCAGTCTGTCAGTCTGTCAGTCTGTCAGTCTGTCAGTCTGTCAGTCTGTCAGTCTGTCAGTCTGTCAGTCTGTCAGTCTGTCAGTCTGTCAGTCTGTCAGTCTGTCAGTCTGTCAGTCTGTCAGTCTGTCAGTCTGTCAGTCTGTCAGTCTGTCAGTCTGTCAGTCTGTCAGTCTGTCAGTCTGTCAGTCTGTCAGTCTGTCAGTCTGTCAGTCTGTCAGTCTGTCAGTCTGTCAGTCTGTCAGTCTGTCAGTCTGTCAGTCTGTCAGTCTGTCAGTCTGTCAGTCTGTCAGTCTGTCAGTCTGTCAGTCTGTCAGTCTGTCAGTCTGTCAGTCTGTCAGTCTGTCAGTCTGTCAGTCTGTCAGTCTGTCAGTCTGTCAGTCTGTCAGTCTGTCAGTCTGTCAGTCTGTCAGTCTGTCAGTCTGTCAGTCTGTCAGTCTGTCAGTCTGTCAGTCTGTCAGTCTGTCAGTCTGTCAGTCTGTCAGTCTGTCAGTCTGTCAGTCTGTCAGTCTGTCAGTCTGTCAGTCTGTCAGTCTGTCAGTCTGTCAGTCTGTCAGTCTGTCAGTCTGTCAGTCTGTCAGTCTGTCAGTCTGTCAGTCTGTCAGTCTGTCAGTCTGTCAGTCTGTCAGTCTGTCAGTCTGTCAGTCTGTCAGTCTGTCAGTCTGTCAGTCTGTCAGTCTGTCAGTCTGTCAGTCTGTCAGTCTGTCAGTCTGTCAGTCTGTCAGTCTGTCAGTCTGTCAGTCTGTCAGTCTGTCAGTCTGTCAGTCTGTCAGTCTGTCAGTCTGTCAGTCTGTCAGTCTGTCAGTCTGTCAGTCTGTCAGTCTGTCAGTCTGTCAGTCTGTCAGTCTGTCAGTCTGTCAGTCTGTCAGTCTGTCAGTCTGTCAGTCTGTCAGTCTGTCAGTCTGTCAGTCTGTCAGTCTGTCAGTCTGTCAGTCTGTCAGTCTGTCAGTCTGTCAGTCTGTCAGTCTGTCAGTCTGTCAGTCTGTCAGTCTGTCAATCTGTCAGTCTATATGTATGTATGTATAGACACCTACAGCCCAAACGGGTGGGCCAAATTGCTTCAAACTTGGTATAAAGAGTTTTATAGGTATTGTACAGAGGGGAAATTGAAACTTTTTTTAGTTCAAAAAAAATAACTGTACCTGCTATACAACCGTTACGTTCAAACCTTTTTTTCTCGGAAATGGCTCTAACGATTTTGTTAAAAAAAATCAGTGTGGGTTTTTAGCTACGACCGATCATATAGTTGAAAAAAAAATAGAAAAATATCTAAGAACGGTACTTTCCACAGATCCGTTTTTTTTGCTTTCGACTATCTCATAAATGGCTTAACCGATTCCTTCGAAATTTCACAAAAATATAGGTTAAGGTTGCCCAAATTATACCGCGTACCAATATTTTTAATTAATATTTGTTTGCATTTTTAAAATCATTTTTAAGAAAAAAATTTTAAAAAATTAATATTCGAAAACTGCTCATTAAAACTTTTTCTCAAAAACCGCTCCACAGATTTTAAATTTTTTTTTCATAAATTCAAATTTATCCTAGAAATAAAATGGCGAATTTTTTTTGAGCTCAAATTAGTTTAAGTATTTATTTCAGACAGTCTGACAGACTGACAGACTGACAGACTGACAGACTGACAGACTGACAGACTGACAGACTGACAGACTGACAGACTGACAGACTGACAGACTGACAGACTGACAGACTGACAGACTGACAGACTGACAGACTGACAGACTGACAGACTGACAGACTGACAGACTGACAGACTGACAGACTGACAGACTGACAGACTGACAGACTGACAGACTGACAGACTGACAGACTGACAGACTGACAGACTGACAGACTGACAGACTGACAGACTGACAGACTGACAGACTGACAGACTGACAGACTGTCAGTCTGACAGACTGACAGACTGACAGACTGACAGACTGACAGACTGACAGACTGACAGACTGACAGACTGACAGACTGACAGACTGACAGACTGACAGACTGACAGACTGACAGACTGACAGACTGACAGACTGACAGACTGACAGACTGACAGACTGATAGACTGACAGACTGACAGACTGACCGACTGACCGACTGACAGACTGACAGACTGACAGACTGGCAGACTGACAGACTGACAGACTGACAGACTGACAGACTGACAGACTGACAGACTGACAGACTGACAGACTGACAGACTGACAGACTGATAGACTGATAGACTGACAGACTGACAGACTGACAGACTGACAGACTGACAGACTGACAGACTGACAGACTGACAGACTGACAGACTGACAGACTGACAGACTGACAGACTGACAGACTGACAGGACTGACAGACTGACAGACTGACAGACTGACAGACTGACAGACTGACAGACTGACAGACTGACAGACTGACAGACTGACAGACTGACAGACTGACAGACTGACAGACTGACAGACTGACAGACTGACAGACTGACAGACTGACAGACTGACAGACTGACAGACTGACAGACTGACAGACTGACAGACTGACAGACTGACAGACTGACAGACTGACAGACTGACAGACTGACAGACTGACAGACTGACAGACTGACAGACTGACAGACTGACAGACTGACAGACTGACAGACTGACAGACTGACAGACTGACAGACTGACAGACTGACAGACTGACAGACTGACAGACTGACAGACTGACAGACTGACAGACTGACAGACTGACAGACTGACAGACTGACAGACTGACAGACTGACAGACTGACAGACTGACAGACTGACAGACTGACAGACTGACAGACTGACAGACTGACAGACTGACAGACTGACAGACTGACAGACTGACAGACTGACAGACTGACAGACTGACAGACTGACAGACTGACAGACTGACAGACTGACAGACTGACAGACTGACAGACTGACAGACTGACAGACTGACAGACTGACAGACTGACAGACTGACAGACTGACAGACTGACAGACTGACAGACTGACAGACTGACAGACTGACAGACTGACAGACTGACAGACTGACAGACTGACAGACTGACAGACTGACAGACTGACAGACTGACAGACTGACAGACTGACAGACTGACAGACTGACAGACTGACAGACTGACAGACTGACAGACTGACAGACTGACAGACTGACAGACTGACAGACTGACAGACTGACA
Organism: Philhelius pedissequus; assembly: GCA_910595825.1. Lineage (NCBI taxonomy): Eukaryota > Metazoa > Arthropoda > Insecta > Diptera > Syrphidae > Philhelius > Philhelius pedissequus. The sequence goes on along the minus strand of OU343160.1, from coordinate 215,077,532 downwards.
GACTGACAGACTGACAGACTGACAGACTGACAGACTGACAGACTGACAGACTGACAGACTGACAGACTGACAGACTGACAGACTGACAGACTGACAGACTGACAGACTGACAGACTGACAGACTGACAGACTGACAGACTGACAGACTGACAGACTGACAGACTGACAGACTGACAGACTGACAGACTGACAGACTGACAGACTGACAGACTGACAGACTGACAGACTGACAGACTGACAGACTGACAGACTGACAGACTGACAGACTGACAGACTGACAGACTGACAGACTGACAGACTGACAGACTGACAGACTGACAGACTGACAGACTGACAGACTGACAGACTGACAGACTGACAGACTGACAGACTGACAGACTGACAGACTGACAGACTGACAGACTGACAGACTGACAGACTGACAGACTGACAGACTGACAGACTGACAGACTGACAGACTGACAGACTGACAGACTGACAGACTGACAGACTGACAGACTGACAGACTGACAGACTGACAGACTGACAGACTGACAGACTGACAGACTGACAGACTGACAGACTGACAGACTGACAGACTGACAGACTGACAGACTGACAGACTGACAGACTGACAGACTGACAGACTGACAGACTGACAGACTGACAGACTGACAGACTGACAGACTGACAGACTGACAGACTGACAGACTGACAGACTGACAGACTGACAGACTGACAGACTGACAGACTGACAGACTGACAGACTGACAGACTGACAGACTGACAGACTGACAGACTGACAGACTGACAGACTGACAGACTGACAGACTGACAGACTGACAGACTGACAGACTGACAGACTGACAGACTGACAGACTGACAGACTGACAGACTGACAGACTGACAGACTGACAGACTGACAGACTGACAGACTGACAGACTGACAGACTGACAGACTGACAGACTGACAGACTGACAGACTGACAGACTGACAGACTGACAGACTGACAGACTGACAGACTGACAGACTGACAGACTGACAGACTGACAGACTGACAGACTGACAGACTGACAGACTGACAGACTGACAGACTGACAGACTGACAGACTGACAGACTGACAGACTGACAGACTGACAGACTGACAGACTGACAGACTGACAGACTGACAGACTGACAGACTGACAGACTGACAGACTGACAGACTGACAGACTGACAGACTGACAGACTGACAGACTGACAGACTGACAGACTGACAGACTGACAGACTGACAGACTGACAGACTGACAGACTGACAGACTGACAGACTGACAGACTGACAGACTGACAGACTGACAGACTGACAGACTGACAGACTGACAGACTGACAGACTGACAGACTGACAGACTGACAGACTGACAGACTGACAGACTGACAGACTGACAGACTGACAGACTGACAGACTGACAGACTGACAGACTGACAGACTGACAGACTGACAGACTGACAGACTGACAGACTGACAGACTGACAGACTGACAGACTGACAGACTGACAGACTGACAGACTGACAGACTGACAGACTGACAGACTGACAGACTGACAGACTGACAGACTGACAGACTGACAGACTGACAGACTGACAGACTGACAGACTGACAGACTGACAGACTGACAGACTGACAGACTGACAGACTGACAGACTGACAGACTGACAGACTGACAGACTGACAGACTGACAGACTGACAGACTGACAGACTGACAGACTGACAGACTGACAGACTGACAGACTGACAGACTGACAGACTGACAGACTGACAGACTGACAGACTGACAGACTGACAGACTGACAGACTGACAGACTGACAGACTGACAGACTGACAGACTGACAGACTGACAGACTGACAGACTGACAGACTGACAGACTGACAGACTGACAGACTGACAGACTGACAGACTGACAGACTGACAGACTGACAGACTGACAGACTGACAGACTGACAGACTGACAGACTGACAGACTGACAGACTGACAGACTGACAGACTGACAGACTGACAGACTGACAGACTGACAGACTGACAGACTGACAGACTGACAGACTGACAGACTGACAGACTGACAGACTGACAGACTGACAGACTGACAGACTGACAGACTGACAGACTGACAGACTGACAGACTGACAGACTGACAGACTGACAGACTGACAGACTGACAGACTGACAGACTGACAGACTGACAGACTGACAGACTGACAGACTGACAGACTGACAGACTGACAGACTGACAGACTGACAGACTGACAGACTGACAGACTGACAGACTGACAGACTGACAGACTGACAGACTGACAGACTGACAGACTGACAGACTGACAGACTGACAGACTGACAGACTGACAGACTGACAGACTGACAGACTGACAGACTGACAGACTGACAGACTGACAGACTGACAGACTGACAGACTGACAGACTGACAGACTGACAGACTGACAGACTGACAGACTGACAGACTGACAGACTGACAGACTGACAGACTGACAGACTGACAGACTGACAGACTGACAGACTGACAGACTGACAGACTGACAGACTGACAGACTGACAGACTGACAGACTGACAGACTGACAGACTGACAGACTGACAGACTGACAGACTGACAGACTGACAGACTGACAGACTGACAGACTGACAGACTGACAGACTGACAGACTGACAGACTGACAGACTGACAGACTGACAGACTGACAGACTGACAGACTGACAGACTGACAGACTGACAGACTGACAGACTGACAGACTGACAGACTGACAGACTGACAGACTGACAGACTGACAGACTGACAGACTGACAGACTGACAGACTGACAGACTGACAGACTGACAGACTGACAGACTGACAGACTGACAGACTGACAGACTGACAGACTGACAGACTGACAGACTGACAGACTGACAGACTGACAGACTGACAGACTGACAGACTGACAGACTGACAGACTGACAGACTGACAGACTGACAGACTGACAGACTGACAGACTGACAGACTGACAGACTGACAGACTGACAGACTGACAGACTGACAGACTGACAGACTGACAGACTGACAGACTGACAGACTGACAGACTGACAGACTGACAGACTGACAGACTGACAGACTGACAGACTGACAGACTGACAGACTGACAGACTGACAGACTGACAGACTGACAGACTGACAGACTGACAGACTGACAGACTGACAGACTGACAGACTGACAGACTGACAGACTGACAGACTGACAGACTGACAGACTGACAGACTGACAGACTGACAGACTGACAGACTGACAGACTGACAGACTGACAGACTGACAGACTGACAGACTGACAGACTGACAGACTGACAGACTGACAGACTGACAGACTGACAGACTGACAGACTGACAGACTGACAGACTGACAGACTGACAGACTGACAGACTGACAGACTGACAGACTGACAGACTGACAGACTGACAGACTGACAGACTGACAGACTGACAGACTGACAGACTGACAGACTGACAGACTGACAGACTGACAGACTGACAGACTGACAGACTGACAGACTGACAGACTGACAGACTGACAGACTGACAGACTGACAGACTGACAGACTGACAGACTGACAGACTGACAGACTGACAGACTGACAGACTGACAGACTGACAGACTGACAGACTGACAGACTGACAGACTGACAGACTGACAGACTGACAGACTGACAGACTGACAGACTGACAGACTGACAGACTGACAGACTGACAGACTGACAGACTGACAGACTGACAGACTGACAGACTGACAGACTGACAGACTGACAGACTGACAGACTGACAGACTGACAGACTGACAGACTGACAGACTGACAGACTGACAGACTGACAGACTGACAGACTGACAGACTGACAGACTGACAGACTGACAGACTGACAGACTGACAGACTGACAGACTGACAGACTGACAGACTGACAGACTGACAGACTGACAGACTGACAGACTGACAGACTGACAGACTGACAGACTGACAGACTGACAGACTGACAGACTGACAGACTGACAGACTGACAGACTGACAGACTGACAGACTGACAGACTGACAGACTGACAGACTGACAGACTGACAGACTGACAGACTGACAGACTGACAGACTGACAGACTGACAGACTGACAGACTGACAGACTGACAGACTGACAGACTGACAGACTGACAGACTGACAGACTGACAGACTGACAGACTGACAGACTGACAGACTGACAGACTGACAGACTGACAGACTGACAGACTGACAGACTGACAGACTGACAGACTGACAGACTGACAGACTGACAGACTGACAGACTGACAGACTGACAGACTGACAGACTGACAGACTGACAGACTGACAGACTGACAGACTGACAGACTGACAGACTGACAGACTGACAGACTGACAGACTGACAGACTGACAGACTGACAGACTGACAGACTGACAGACTGACAGACTGACAGACTGACAGACTGACAGACTGACAGACTGACAGACTGACAGACTGACAGACTGACAGACTGACAGACTGACAGACTGACAGACTGACAGACTGACAGACTGACAGACTGACAGACTGACAGACTGACAGACTGACAGACTGACAGACTGACAGACTGACAGACTGACAGACTGACAGACTGACAGACTGACAGACTGACAGACTGACAGACTGACAGACTGACAGACTGACAGACTGACAGACTGACAGACTGACAGACTGACAGACTGACAGACTGACAGACTGACAGACTGACAGACTGACAGACTGACAGACTGACAGACTGACAGACTGACAGACTGACAGACTGACAGACTGACAGACTGACAGACTGACAGACTGACAGACTGACAGACTGACAGACTGACAGACTGACAGACTGACAGACTGACAGACTGACAGACTGACAGACTGACAGACTGACAGACTGACAGACTGACAGACTGACAGACTGACAGACTGACAGACTGACAGACTGACAGACTGACAGACTGACAGACTGACAGACTGACAGACTGACAGACTGACAGACTGACAGACTGACAGACTGACAGACTGACAGACTGACAGACTGACAGACTGACAGACTGACAGACTGACAGACTGACAGACTGACAGACTGACAGACTGACAGACTGACAGACTGACAGACTGACAGACTGACAGACTGACAGACTGACAGACTGACAGACTGACAGACTGACAGACTGACAGACTGACAGACTGACAGACTGACAGACTGACAGACTGACAGACTGACAGACTGACAGACTGACAGACTGACAGACTGACAGACTGACAGACTGACAGACTGACAGACTGACAGACTGACAGACTGACAGACTGACAGACTGACAGACTGACAGACTGACAGACTGACAGACTGACAGACTGACAGACTGACAGACTGACAGACTGACAGACTGACAGACTGACAGACTGACAGACTGACAGACTGACAGACTGACAGACTGACAGACTGACAGACTGACAGACTGACAGACTGACAGACTGACAGTCTGACAGACTGACAGACTGACAGACTGACAGACAGACAGACTGACAGACTGACAGACTGACAGACTGACAGACTGACAGACTGACAGACTGACAGACTGACAGACTGACAGACTGACAGACTGACAGACTGACAGACTGACAGACTGACAGACTGACAGACTGACAGACTGACAGACTGACAGACTGACAGACTGACAGACTGACAGACTGACAGACTGACAGACTGACAGACTGACAGACTGACAGACTGACAGACTGACAGACTGACAGACTGACAGACTGACAGACTGACAGACTGACAGACTGACAGACTGACAGACTGACAGACTGACAGACTGACAGACTGACAGACTGACAGACTGACAGACTGACAGACTGACAGACTGACAGACTGACAGACTGACAGACTGACAGACTGACAGACTGACAGACTGACAGACTGACAGACTGACAGACTGACAGACTGACAGACTGACAGACTGACAGACTGACAGACTGACAGACTGACAGACTGACAGACTGACAGACTGACAGACTGACAGACTGACAGACTGACAGACTGACAGACTGACAGACTGACAGACTGACAGACTGACAGACTGACAGACTGACAGACTGACAGACTGACAGACTGACAGACTGACAGACTGACAGACTGACAGACTGACAGACTGACAGACTGACAGACTGACAGACTGACAGACTGACAGACTGACAGACTGACAGACTGACAGACTGACAGACTGACAGACTGACAGACTGACAGACTGACAGACTGACAGACTGACAGACTGACAGACTGACAGACTGACAGACTGACAGACTGACAGACTGACAGACTGACAGACTGACAGACTGACAGACTGACAGACTGACAGACTGACAGACTGACAGACTGACAGACTGACAGACTGACAGACTGACAGACTGACAGACTGACAGACTGACAGACTGACAGACTGACAGACTGACAGACTGACAGACTGACAGACTGACAGACTGACAGACTGACAGACTGACAGACTGACAGACTGACAGACTGACAGACTGACAGACTGACAGACTGACAGACTGACAGACTGACAGACTGACAGACTGACAGACTGACAGACTGACAGACTGACAGACTGACAGACTGACAGACTGACAGACTGACAGACTGACAGACTGACAGACTGACAGACTGACAGACTGACAGACTGACAGACTGACAGACTGACAGACTGACAGACTGACAGACTGACAGACTGACAGACTGACAGACTGACAGACTGACAGACTGACAGACTGACAGACTGACAGACTGACAGACTGACAGACTGACAGACTGACAGACTGACAGACTGACAGACTGACAGACTGACAGACTGACAGACTGACAGACTGACAGACTGACAGACTGACAGACTGACAGACTGACAGACTGACAGACTGACAGACTGACAGACTGACAGACTGACAGACTGACAGACTGACAGACTGACAGACTGAGACTGACAGACTGACAGACTGACAGACTGACAGACTGACAGACTGACAGACTGACAGACTGACAGACTGACAGACTGACAGACTGACAGACTGACAGACTGACAGACTGACAGACTGACAGACTGACAGACTGACAGACTGACAGACTGACAGACGTCAGTCTGTCAGAGACTGACAGACTGACAGACTGACAGACTGACAGACTGACAGACTGACAGACTGACAGACTGACAGACCTGACAGACTGACAGACTGACAGACTGACAGACTGACAGACTGACAGACTGACAGACTGACAGACTGACAGACTGACAGACTGACAGACTGACAGACTGACAGACTGACAGACTGACAGACTGACAGACTGACAGACTGACAGACTGACAGACTGACAGACTGACAGACTGACAGACTGACAGACTGACAGACTGACAGACTGACAGACTGAAGACTGACAGACTGACAGACTGACAGACTGACAGACTGACAGACTGACAGACTGACAGACTGACAGACTGACAGACTGACAGACTGACAGACTGACAGACTGACAGACTGACAGACTGAGACAGACTGACAGACTGACAGACTGACAGACTGACAGACTGACAGACTGACAGACTGACAGACTGACAGACTGACAGACTGACAGACTGACAGACTGACAGACTGACAGACTGACAGACTGACAGACTGACAGACTGACAGACTGAGACTGACAGACTGACAGACTGACAGACTGACAGACTGACAGACTGACAGACTGACAGACTGACAGACTGACAGACTGACAGACTGACAGACTGACAGACTGACAGACTGACAGACTGACAGACTGACAGACTGACAGACTGACAGACTGACAGACTGACAGACTGACAGACTGACAGACTGACAGACTGACAGACTGACAGACTGACAGACTGACAGACTGACCAGACTGACAGACTGACAGACTGACAGACTGACAGACTGACAGACTGACAGACGACAGACTGACAGACTGACAGACTGACAGACTGACAGACTGACAGACTGACAGACTGACAGACTGACAGACTGACAGACTGACAGACTGACAGACTGACAGACTGACAGACTGACAGACTGACAGACTACAGACTGACAGACTGACAGACTGACAGACTGACAGACTGACAGACTGACAGACTGACAGACTGACAGACTGAAGACTGACAGACTGACAGACTGACAGACTGACAGACTGACAGACTGACAGACTGACAGACTGACAGATGACAGACTGACAGACTGACAGACTGACAGACTGACAGACTGACAGACTGACAGACTGACAGACTGACAGACTGACAGACTGACCAGACTGACAGACTGACAGACTGACAGACTGACAGACTGACAGACTGACAGACTGACAGACTGACAGACTGACAGACTGACAGACTGACAGACTGACAGACTGACAGACTGACAGACTGACAGACTGACAGACTGACAGACTGACAGACTGACAGACTGACAGACTGACAGACTGACAGACTGACAGACTGACAGACTGACAGACTGACAGACTGACAGACTGACAGACTGACAGACTGACAGACTGACAGACTGACAGACTGACAGACTGACAGACTGACAGACTGACAGACTGACAGACTGACAGACTGACAGACTGACAGACTGACAGAGACTGACAGACTGACAGACTGACAGACTGACAGACTGACAGACTGACAGACTGACAGACTGACAGACTGACAGACTGACAGACTGACAGACTGACAGACTGACAGACTGACAGACTGACAGACTGACAGACTGACAGACTGACAGACTGACAGACTGACAGACTGACAGACTGACAGACTGACAGATGACAGACTGACAGACTGACAGACTGACAGACTGACAGACTGACAGACTGACAGACTGACAGACTGACAGACTGACAGACTGACAGACTGACAGACTGACAGACTGACAGACTGACAGACTGACAGACTGACAGACTGACAGACTGACAGACTGACAGACTGACAGACTGACAGACTGACAGACTGACAGACTGACAGACTGACAGACTGACAGACTGACAGACTGACAGACTGACAGACTGACAGACTGACAGACTGACAGACTGACAGACTGACAGACTGACAGACTGACAGACTGACAGACTGACAGACTGACAGACTGAAGACTGACAGACTGACAGACTGACAGACTGACAGACTGACAGACTGACAGACTGACAGACTGACAGACTGACAGACTGACAGACTGACAGACTGACAGACTGACAGACTGACAGACTGACAGACTGACAGACTGACAGACTGACAGACTGACAGACTGACAGACTGACAGACTGACAGACTGACAGACTGACAGACTGACAGACTGACAGACTGACAGACTGACAGACTGACAGACTGACAGACTGACAGACTGACAGACTGACAGACTGACAGACTGACAGACTGACAGACTGACAGACTGACAGACTGACAGACTGACAGACTGACAGACTGACAGACTGACAGACTGACAGACTGACAGACTGACAGACTGACAGAGACAGACTGACAGACTGACAGACTGACAGACTGACAGACTGACAGACTGACAGACTGACAGACTGACAGACTGACAGACTGACAGACTGACAGACTGACAGACTGACAGACAGACTGACAGACTGACAGACTGACAGACTGACAGACTGACAGACTGACAGACTGACAGACTGACAGACTGACAGACTGACAGACTGACAGACTGACAGACTGACAGACTGACAGACTGACAGACTGACAGACTGACAGATGACAGACTGACAGACTGACAGACTGACAGACTGACAGACTGACAGACTGACAGACTGACAGACTGACAGACTGACAGACTGACAGACTGACAGACTGACAGACTGACAGACTGACAGACTGACAGACTGACAGACTGACAGACTGACAGATGCAACTGACAGACTGACAGACTGAGACTGACAGACTGACAGACTGACAGACTGACAGACTGACAGACTGACAGACTGACAGACTGACAGACTGACAGACTGACAGACTGACAGACTGACAGACTGACAGACTGGACAGACTGACAGACTGACAGACTGACAGACTGACAGACTGACAGACTGACAGACTGACAGACTGACAGACTGACAGACTGACAGACTGACAGACTGACAGACTGACAGACTGACAGACTGACAGACTGACAGACTGACAGACTGACAGACTGACAGACTGACAGACTGACAGACTGACAGACTGACAGACTGACAGACTGACAGACTGACAGACTGACAGACTGACAGGACTGACAGACTGACAGACTGACAGACTGACAGACTGACAGACTGACAGACTGACAGACTGACTGACAGACTGACAGACTGACAGACTGACAGACTGACAGACTGACAGACTGACAGACTGACAGACTGACAGACTGACAGACTGACAGACTGACAGACTGACAGACTGACAGACTGACAGACTGACAGACTGACAGACTGACAGACTGACAGACTGACAGACTGACAGACTGAGACTGACAGACTGAGACTGACAGACTGACAGACTGACAGACTGACAGACTGACAGACTGACAGACTGACAGACTGACAGACTGACAGACTGACAGACTGACAGACTGACAGACTGACAGACTGACAGACTGACAGACTGACAGACTGACAGACTGACAGACTGACAGACTGACAGACTGACAGACTGACAGACTGACAGACTGACAGACTGACAGACTGACAGACTGACAGACTGACAGACTGACAGACTGACAGACTGACAGACTGACAGACTGACAGACTGACAGACTGACAGACTGACAGACTGACAGACTCTGACAGACTGACAGACTGACAGACTGACAGACTGACAGACTGACAGACTGACAGACTGACAGACTGACAGACTGACAGACCTGACAGACTGACAGACTGACAGACTGACAGACTGACAGACTGACAGACTGACAGACTGACAGACTGACAGACTGACAGACTGACAGACTGACAGACTGACAGACTGACAGACTGACAGACTGACAGACTGACAGACTGACAGACTGACAGACTGACAGACTGACAGACTGACAGACTGACAGCTGACAGACTGACAGACTGACAGACTGACAGACTGACAGACTGACAGGACTGACAGACTGACAGACTGACAGACTGACAGACTGACAGACTGACAGACTGACAGAACTGACAGACTGACAGACTGACAGACAGACTACAGACAGACTGACAGGACTGACAGACTGACAGACTGACAGACTGACAGACTGACAGACTGACAGACTGACAGACTGACAGACTCACTGACCAGACTGACAGACTGACAGACTGACAGACTGACAGACTGACAGACTGACAGACTGACAGACTGACAGACTGACAGACTGACAGACTGACAGACTGACAGACTGACAGACTGACAGACTGACAGACTGACAGACTGACAGACTGACAGACTGACAGACTGACAGACTGACAGACTGACAGACTGACAGACTGACAGACTGACAGACTGACAGACTGACAGACTGACAGACTGACAGACTGACAGACTGACAGACTAGACTGACAGACTGACAGAACTGACAGACTGACAGACTGACAGACTGACAGACAGACTGACAGACTGACAGACTGACAGACTGACAGACTGACGACTGACAGACTGACAGGACTGACAGACTGACAGACTGACAGACTGACGACTGACAGACTGACAGACTGACAGACTGACAGACTGACAGACTGACAGACTGACAGACTGACAGACTGACAGACTGACAGACTGACAGACTGACAGACTGACAGACTGACAGACTGACAGACTGACAGACTGACAGACTGACAGACTGACAGACTGACAGGACTGACAGACTGACAGACTGACAGACTGACAGACTGACAGACTGACAGACTGACAGACTGACAGACTGACAGACTGACAGACTGACAGACTGACAGACTGACAGACTGACAGACTGACAGACTGACAGACTGACGACTGACAGACTGACAGACTGACAGACTGACAGACTGACAGACTGACAGACTGACAGACTGACAGACTGACAGGACTGACAGACTGACAGACTGACAGACTGACAGACTGACAGACTGACAGACTGACAGACTGACAGACTGACAGACTGACAGACTGACAGACTGACAGACTGACAGACTGACAGACTGACAGACTGACAGACTGACAGACTGACAGACTGACAGACTGACAGACTGACAGACTGACAGACTGACAGACTGACAGACTGACAGACTGACAGACTGACAGACTGACAGACGACTGACAGACTGACAGGACTGACAGACTGACAGACTGACAGACTGACAGACTGACAGACTGACAGACTGACAGACTGACAGACTGACAGACTGACAGACTGACAGACTGACAGACTGACAGACTGACAGACTGACAGACTGACAGACTGACAGACTGACAGACTGACAGACTGACAGACTGACAGACTGACAGACTGACAGACTGACAGACTGACAGACTGACAGACTGACAGACTGACAGACTGACAGACTGACAGACTGACAGACTGACAGACTGACAGATGACAGACTGACAGACTGACAGACTGACAGACTGACAGACTGACAGACTGACAGACTGACAGACTGACAGACTGACAGACTGACAGACTGACAGACTGACAGACTGACAGCTGAGACTGACAGACTGACAGACTGACAGACTGACAGACTGACAGACTGACAGGACTGACAGACTGACAGACTGACAGACTGACAGACTGACAGATGACAGACTGACAGACTGACAGACAGAAGACTGACAGACTGACAGACTGACAGACTGACAGACTGACAGACTGACAGACTGACAGGACTGACAGACTGACAGACTGACAGACTGACAGACTGACAGACTGACAGACTGACAGGACTGACAGACTGACAGACTGACAGACTGACAGACTGACAGACTGACAGACTGACAGACTGACAGACTGACAGACTGACAGACTGACAGACTGACAGACTGACAGACTGACAGACTGACAGACTGACAGACTGACAGACTGACAGACTGACAGACTGACAGACTGACAGACTGACAGACTGACAGACTGACAGCTGACAACTGACCAGACTGACAGACTGACAGACTGACAGACTGAGACTGACAGACTGACAGACTGACAGACTGACAGCTGACAGACTGACAGACTGACAGACTGACAGACTGACAGACTGACAGACTGACAGACTGACAGACTGACAGACTGACAGACTGACAGACTGACAGACTGACAGACTGACAGACTGACAGACTGACAGACTGACAGACTGACAGACTGACAGACTGACAGACTGACAGACTGACAGACTGACAGACTGACAGACTGACAGACTGACAGACTGACAGACTGACAGACTGACAGACTGACAGACTGACAGACTGACAGACTGACAGACTGACAGACTGACAGACTGACAGACTGACAGACTGACAGACTGACAGACTGACAGACTGACAGACTGACAGACTGACAGACTGACAGACTGACAGACTGACAGACTGACAGACTGACAGACTGACAGACTGACAGACTGACAGACTGACAGACTGACAGACTGACAGACTGACAGACTGACAGACTGACAGACTGACAGACTGACAGACTGACAGACTGACAGACTGACAGACTGACAGACTGACAGACTGACAGACTGACAGACTGACAGACTGACAGACTGACAGACTGACAGACTGACAGACTGCCAGACTGACAGACTGAAAAACTGACAGACTGACAGACAGACTGACAGACTGACAGACTGACAGACTGACAGACTGACAGACTGACAGACTGACAGACTGACAGACTGACAGACTGACAGACTGACAGACTGACAGACTGACAGACTGACATACTGACAGACTGACAGACTGACAGACTGACAGACTGACAGACTGACAGACTGACAGACTCACAGACTGACAGACTGACAGACTGACAGACTGGACAGACTGACAGACTGATAGACTGACAGACTGACAGACTGACAGACTGACAGACTCACAGACTGACAGACTGACAGACTGACAGACTGACAGACTGACAGACTGATAGACTGACAGACTGACAGACTGACAGACTGACAGACTGACAGACTGACAGACTGACAGACTGACAGACTGACAGACTGACAGACTGACAGACTGACAGACTGACAGACTGACAGACTGACAGACTGACAGACTGACCAGACTGACAGACTGACAGACTGACAGACTGACAGACTGACAGGACTGACAGACTGACAGACTGACAGACTGACAGACTGACAGACTGACAGACTGACAGACTGACAGACTGACAGACTGACAGACTGACAGACTGACAGACTGACAGACTGACAGACTGACAGACTGACAGACTGACAGACTGACAGACTGACAGACTGACAGACTGACAGACTGAGACTGACAGACTGACAGACTGACAGACTGACAGACTGACAGACTGACAGACTGACAGACTGACAGACTGACAGACTGACAGACTGACAGACTGGACAGACTGACAGACTGACAGACTGACAGACTGACAGACTGACAGACTGACAGGCTGACAGACTGACAGACTGACAGGCTGACAGACTGACAGACTGACAGACTGACAGACTGACAGACTGACAGACTGACAGACTGACAGAATGACAGACTGACAGACTGACAGACTGACAGACTGACAGACTGACAGCCTGACAGACTGACAGACTGACAGACTGACAGACTGACAGACTGACAGACTGACAGACTGACAGACTGCCAGACTGACAGGACAGACTGACAGACTGACAGACTGACAGACTGACAGACTGACAGACTGACAGACTGACAGACTGACAGACTGACAGACTGACAGACTGACAGACTGACAGACTGACAGACTGACAGACTGACAGACTGACAGACTGACAGACTGGACAGACTGACAGACTGACAGACTGACAGACTGACAGACTGACAGACTGACAGACTGACAGAGACTGACAGACTGACAGACTGACAGACTGACAGAGCAGACTGACAGACTGACAGACTGACAGACTGACAGACTGACAGACTGACAGACTGACAGACTGACAGACTGACAGGACTGACAGACTGACAGACTGACAGACTGACAGACTGACAGACTGACAGGACTGCAGACTGACAGACTGACAGACTGACAGACTGACAGACTGACAGACTGACAGACTGACAGACTGACAGACTGACAGACTGACAGACTGACAGACTGACAGACTGACAGACTGACAGACTGACAGACTGACAGACTGACAGACTGACAGACTGACAGACTGACAGACTGACAGACAGCTGACAGACTGACAGACTGACAGGACTGACAGACTGACAGACTGACAGACTGACAGACTGACAGACTGACAGACTGACAGACTGACAGACTGACAGACTGACAGACTGACAGACTGACAGACTGACAGACTGACAGACTGACAGACTGAACAGACTGACAGACTGACAGACTGACAGACTGACAGACTGGACAGACTGACAGACTGACAGACTGACAGACTGACAGACTGACAGACTGACAGACTGACAGACTGACAGACTGACAGACTGACAGACTGACAGACTGACAGACTGACAGACTGACAACTGACAGACTGACAGACTGACAGACTGACAGACTGACAGACTGACAGACTGACAGACTGACAGACTGACAGACTGACAGACTGACAGACTGACAGACTGACAGACTGACAGACTGACAGACTGACAGACTGACAGACTGACAGACTGACAGACTGACAGACTGACAGACTGACAGACTGACAGACTGACAGACTGACAGACTGACAGACTGACAGACTGACAGACTGACAGACTGACAGACTGACAGACTGACAGACTGACAGACTGACAGACTGACAGACTGACAGACCTGACAGACTGACAGACTGACAGGACTGACAGACTGACAGACTGACAGACTGACAGACTGACAGACTGACAGACTGACAGACTGACAGACTGACAGACTGACAGACTGACAGACTGACAGACTGACAGACTGACAGACTGACAGACTGACAGACTGACAGACTGACAGACTGACAGACTGACAGACTGACAGACTGACAGACTGACAGACTGACAGTCTGACAGACTGACAGACTGACAGACTGACAGACTGACAGACTGACAGACTGACAGACTGACAGACTGACAGACTGACAGACTGACAGACTGACAGACTGACAGACTGACAGACTGACAGGACTGACAGACTGACAGACTGACAGACTGACAGACTGACAGACTGACAGACTGACAGACTGACAGACTGACAGACTGACAGACTGACAGACTGACAGACTGACAGACTGACAGACTGACAGACTGACAGACTGACAGCTGACAGACTGACAGACTGACAGACTGACAGACTGACAGACTGACAGACTGACAACTGACAGACTGACAGACTGACAGACTGACAGACTGACAGACTGACAGACTGACAGACTGACAGACTGACAGACTGACAGACTGACAGACTGACAGACTGACAGACTGACAGACTGACAGACTGACAGACCTGACAGACTGACAGACTGACAGACTGACAGACTGACAGACTGACAGACTGACAGACTGACAGACTGACAGACTGACAGACTGACAGACTGACAGACTGACAGACTGACAGACTGACAGACTGACAGACTGACAGACTGACAGACTGACAGACTGACAGACTGCAGACTGACAGACGACAGACTGACAGACTGACAGACTGACAGACTGACAGACTGACAGACTGACAGACTGACAGACTGACAGACTGACAGACTGACAGACTGACAGACTGACAGACTGACAGACTGACAGACTGACAGACTGACAGACTGACAGACTGACAGACTGACAGACTGACAGACTGACAGACTGACAGGGACGGACAGACTGACAGACTGACAGACTGACAGACTGACAGACTGACAGACATGACAGACTGACAGACTGACAGACTGACAGACTGACAGACTGACAGACTGACAGACTGACAGACTGACAGACTGACAGACTGACAGACTGACAGACTGACAGACTGACAGACTGACAGACAGACAGACTGACTGACAGACTGACAGACTGACAGACTGACAGACTGACAGACTGACAGACTGACAGACTGACAGACTGACAGACTGACAGACTGACAGACTGACAGACTGACAGACTGACAGACTGACAGACTGACAGACTGACAGACTGACAGACTGACAGACTGACAGACTGACAGCTGACAGACTGACAGACTGACAGACTGACAGACTGACAGACTGACCAGACTGACCAGACTGACAGACTGACAGACTGACAGACTGACAGACTGACAGACTGACAGACTGACAGACTGACAGACTGACAGACTGACAGACTGACAGACTGACAGACTGACAGACTGACAGACTGACAGACTGACAGACTGACAGACTGAAGCTGACAGACTGACAGACTGACAGACTGACAGACTGACAGACTGACAGACTGACAGACTGACAGACTGACAGACTGACAGACTGACAGACTGACAGACTGACAGACTGACCTGACAGACTGACAGACTGACAGACTGACAGACTGACAGACTGACAGACTGACAGACTGACAGACTGACAGATGACAGACTGACAGACTGACAGACTGACAGACTGACAGACTGACAGACTGACAGACTGACAGACTGACAGACTGACAGACTGACAGACTGACAGACTGACAGACTGACAGACTGACAGACTGACAGACTGACGACTCAGACTGACAGACTGACAGACTGACAGACTGACAGACTGACAGACTGACAGACTGACAGACTGACAGACTGACAGACTGACAGACTGACAGACTGACAGACTGACAGACTGACAGACTGACAGACTGACAGACTGACAGACTGACAGACTGACAGACTGACAGACTGACAGACTGACAGACTGACAGACTGACAGACTGACAGACTGACAGACTGACAGACTGACAGACTGACAGACTGACAGACTGACAGACTGACAGACTGACAGACTGACAGACTGACAGACTGACAGACTGACAGACTGACAGACTGACAGACTGACAGACTGACAGACTGACAGACTGACAGACTGACAGACTGACAGACTGACAGACTGACAGACTGACAGACTGACAGACTGACAGACTGACAGACTGACAGACTGACAGACTGACAGACTGACAGACTGACAGACTGACAGACTGACAGACTGACAGACTGACAGACTGACAGACTGACAGACTGACAGACTGACAGACTGACAGACTGACAGACTGACAGACTGACAGACTGACAGACTGACAGACTGACAGACTGACAGACTGACAGACTGACAGACTGACAGACTGACAGACTGACAGACTGACAGACTGACAGACTGACAGACTGACAGACTGACAGACTGACAGACTGACAGACTGACAGACTGACAGACTGACAGACTGACAGACTGACAGACTGACAGACTGACAGACTGACAGACTGACAGACTGACAGACTGACAGACTGACAGACTGACAGACTGACAGACTGACAGACTGACAGACTGACAGACTGACAGACTGACAGACTGACAGACTGACAGACTGACAGACTGACAGACTGACAGACTGACAGACTGACAGACTGACAGACTGACAGACTGACAGACTGACAGACTGACAGACTGACAGACTGACAGACTGACAGACTGACAGACTGACAGACTGACAGACTGACAGACTGACAGACTGACAGACTGACAGACTGACAGACTGACAGACTGACAGACTGACAGACTGACAGACTGACAGACTGACAGACTGACAGACTGACAGACTGACAGACTGACAGACTGACAGACTGACAGACTGACAGACTGACAGACTGACAGACTGACAGACTGACAGACTGACAGACTGACAGACTGACAGACTGACAGACTGACAGACTGACAGACTGACAGACTGACAGACTGACAGACTGACAGACTGACAGACTGACAGACTGACAGACTGACAGACTGACAGACTGACAGACTGACAGACTGACAGACTGACAGACTGACAGACTGACAGACTGACAGACTGACAGACTGACAGACTGAAGACTGACAGACTGACAGAGCTGACAGACTGACAGACTGACAGACTGACAGACTGACAGACTGACAGAC
>OU343160.1:214915662-215057666 GCA_910595825.1 Philhelius pedissequus | reverse complement strand
ACAGACTGACAGACTGACAGACTGACAGACTGACAGACTGACAGACTGACAGACTGACAGACTGACAGACTACTGACAGACTGACAGACTGACAGACTGACAGACTGACAGACTGACAGACTGACAGACTGACAGACTGACAGACTGACAGACTGACAGACTGACAGACTGACAGGACTGACAGACTGACAGACTGACAGACTGACAGACTGACAGACTGACAGACTGACAGACTGACAGACTGACAGACTGACAGACGACAGACTGACAGACTGACAGACTGACAGACTGACAGACTGACAGACTGACAGACTGACAGACTGACAGACTGACAGACTGACAGACTGACAGACTGACAGACTGACAGACTGACAGACTGACACTGACAGACAGACTGACAGACTGACAGGACTGACAGACTGACAGACTGACAGACTGACAGACTGACAGACTGACAGACTGACAGACTGACAGACTGACAGACTGACAGACTGACAGACTGACAGACTGACAGACTGACAGACTGACAGACTGACAGACTGACAGACTGACAGACTGACAGACTGACAGACTGACAGACTGACAGACTGACAGACTGACAGACTGACAGACTGACAGACTGACAGACTGACAGACTGACAGACTGACAGACTGACAGACTGACAGACTGACAGACTGACAGACTGACAGACTGACAGACTGACAGACTGACAGACTGACAGACTGACAGACTGACAGACTGACAGACTGATACACTGACAGACTGACAGACTGTTAGACTGACAGACTGACGGACTGACAGACTGACAGACTGACAGACTGTCAGACTGACAGACTGACAGACTGACAGACTGACAGACTGACAGACTGACAAACTGACAGACTGACAGACTGACAGACTGACAGACTGACAGACTGACAGACTGACAGACTGACAGATTGACAGACTGACAGACTGACAGACTGACAGACTGACAGACTGACAGACTGACAGACTGACAGACTGACAGACTGACAGACTGACAGACTGACAGACTGACAGACTGACAGACTGACAGACTGACAGACTGACAGATTGACAGACTGACAGACTGACAGACTGACAGACTGACAGACTGACAGACTGACAGACTGACAGACTGACAGACTGACAGACTGACAGACTGACAGACTGACAGACTGACAGACTGACAGACTGACAGACTGACAGACTGACAGACTGACAGACTGACAGACTGACAGACTGACAGACTGACAGACTGACAGACTGACAGACTGACAGACTGACAGACTGACAGACTGACAGACTGACAGACTGACAGACTGACAGACTGACAGACTGACAGACTGACAGACTGACAGACTGACAGACTGACAGACTGACAGACTGACAGACTGACAGACTGACAGACTGACAGACTGACAGACTGACAGACTGACAGACTGACAGACTGACAGACTGACAGACTGACAGACTGACAGACTGACAGACTGACAGACTGACAGACTGACAGACTGACAGACTGACAGACTGACAGACTGACAGACTGACAGACTGACAGACTGACAGACTGACAGGACTGACAGACTGACAGACTGACAGACTGACAGACTGACAGACTGACAGACTGACAGACTGACAGACTGACAGACTGACAGACTGACAGACTGACAGACTGACAGACTGACAGACTGACAGACTGACAGACTGACAGACTGACAGACTGACAGACTGACAGACTGACAGACTGACAGACTGACAGACTGACAGACTGACAGACTGACAGACTGACAGACTGACAGACTGACAGACTGACAGACTGACAGACTGACAGACTGACAGACTGACAGACTGACAGACTGACAGACTGACAGACTGACAGACTGACAGACTGACAGACTGACAGACTGACAGACTGACAGACTGACAGACTGACAGACTGACAGACTGACAGACTGACAGACTGACAGACTGACAGACTGACAGACTGACAGACTGACAGACTGACAGACTGACAGACTGACAGACTGACAGACTGACAGACTGACAGACTGACAGACTGACAGACTGACAGACTGACAGACTGACAGACTGACAGACTGACAGACTGACAGACTGACAGACTGACAGACTGACAGACTGACAGACTGACAGACTGACAGACTGACAGACTGACAGACTGACAGACTGACAGACTGACAGACCGATACGCTGACAGACTGACAGACTGATAGACTGTTAGACTGACAGACTGACAGACTGACAGACTGACAGACTGACAGACTGACAGACTGACAGACTGACAGACTAACAGACTGACAGACTGACAGACTGACAGACTGACAGACTGACAGACTGACAGACTGACAGACTGACAGACTGACAGACTGACAGACTGACAGACTGACAGACTGACAGACTGACAGACTGACAGACTGACAGACTGACAGACTGACAGACTGACAGACTGACAGACTGACAGACTGACAGACTGACAGACTGACAGACTGACAGACTGACAGACTGACAGACTGACAGACTGACAGACTGACAGACTGACAGACTGACAGACTGACAGACTGACAGACTGACAGACTGACAGACTGACAGACTGACAGACTGACAGACTGACAGACTGACAGACTGACAGACTGACAGACTGACAGACTGACAGACTGACAGACGACTGACGACAGACTGACAGACTGACAGACTGACAGACTGACAGACTGACAGACTGACAGACTGACAGACTGACAGACTGACAGACTGACAGACTGACAGACTGACAGACTGACAGACTGACAGACTGACAGACTGACAGACTGACAGACTGACAGACTGACAGACTGACAGACTGACAGACTGACAGACTGACAGACGACAGACTGACAGACTGACAGACTGACAGACTGACAGACTGACAGACTGACAGACTGACAGACTGACAGACTGACAGACTGACAGACTGACAGACTGACAGACTGACAGACTGACAGACTGACAGACTGACAGACTGACAGACTGACAGACTGACAGACTGACAGACTGACAGACTGACAGACTGACAGACTGACAGACTGACAGACTGACAGACTGACAGACTGACAGACTGACAGACTGACAGACTGACAGACTGACAGACTGACAGACTGACAGACTGACAGACTGACAGACTGACAGACTGACAGACTGACAGACTGACAGACTGACAGACTGACAGACTGACAGACTGACAGACTGACAGACTGACAGACTGACAGACTGACAGACTGACAGACTGACAGACTGACAGACTGACAGACTGACAGACTGACAGACTGACAGACTGACAGACTGACAGACTGACAGACTGACAGACTGACAGACTGACAGACTGACAGACTGACAGACTGACAGACTGACAGACTGACAGACTGACAGACTGACAGACTGACAGACTGACAGACTGACAGACTGACAGACTGACAGACTGACAGACTGACAGACTGACAGACTGACAGACTGACAGACTGACAGACTGACAGACTGACAGACTGACAGACTGACAGACTGACAGACTGACAGACTGACAGACTGACAGACTGACAGACTGACACTGAACTGACAGACTGACAGGACTGACAGACTGACAGACTGACAGACTGACAGACTGACAGACTGACAGACTGACAGACTGACAGACTGACAGACTGACAGACTGACAACTGACAGACTGACAGACTGACAGACTGACAGACTGACAGACTGACAGACTGACAGACTGACAGACTGACAGACTGACAGACTGACAGACTGACAGACTGACAGACTGACAGACTGACAGACTGACAGACTGACAGACTGACAGACTGACAGACTGACAGACTGACAGACTGACAGACTGACAGACTGACAGACTGACAGACTGACAGACTGACAGACTGACAGACTGACAGACTGACAGACTGACAGACTGACAGACTGACAGACTGACAGACTGACAGACTGACAGACTGACAGACTGACAGACTGACAGACTGACAGACTGACAGACTGACAGACTGACAGACTGACAGACTGACAGACTGACAGACTGACAGACTGACAGACTGACAGACTGACAGACTGACAGACTGACAGACTGACAGACTGACAGACTGACAGACTGACAGACTGACAGACTGACAGACTGACAGACTGACAGACTGACAGACTGACAGACTGACAGACTGACAGACTGACAGACTGACAGACTGACAGACTGACAGACTGACAGACTGACAGACTGACAGACTGACAGACTGACAGACTGACAGACTGACAGACTGACAGACTGACAGACTGACAGACTGACAGACTGACAGACTGACAGACTGACAGACTGACAGACTGACAGACTGACAGACTGACAGACTGACAGACTGACAGACTGACAGACTGACAGACTGACAGACTGACAGACTGACAGACTGACAGACTGACAGACTGACAGACTGACAGACTGACAGACTGACAGACTGACAGACTGACAGACTGACAGACTGACAGACTGACAGACTGACAGACTGACAGACTGACAGACTGACAGACTGACAGACTGACAGACTGACAGACTGACAGACTGACAGACTGACAGACTGACAGACTGACAGACTGACAGACTGACAGACTGACAGACTGAGACTGACAGACTGACAGACTGACAGACTGACAGACTGACAGACTGACAGACTGACAGAGACTGACAGACTGACAGACTGACAGACTGACAGACTGACAGACTGACAGACTGACAGACTGACAGACTGACAGACTGACAGACTGACAGACTGACAGACTGACTGACAGACTGACAGACTGACAGACTGACAGACTGACAGACTGACAGACTGACAGACTGACAGACTGACAGACTGACAGACTGACAGACTGACAGACTGACAGACTGACAGACTGACAGACTGACAGACTGACAGACTGACAGACTGACAGACTGACAGACTGACAGACTGACAGACTGACAGACTGACAGACTGACAGACTGACAGACGAGACAGACTGACAGACTGACAGACTGACAGACTGACAGACTGACAGACTGACAGACTGACAGACTGACAGACTGACAGACTGACAGACTGACAGACTGACAGACTGACAGACTGACAGACTGACAGACTGACAGACAGACTGACAGACTGACAGACTGACAGACTGACAGACTGACAGACTGACAGACTGACAGACTGACAGACTGACAGACTGACAGACTGACAGACTGACAGACTGACAGACTGACAGACTGACAGACTGACAGACTGACAGACTGACAGACTGACAGACTGACAGACTGACAGACTGACAGACTGACAGACTGACAGACTGACAGACTGACAGACTGACAGACTGACAGACAGACTGACAGACTGACAGACTGACAGACTGACAGACTGACAGACTGACAGACTGACAGACTGACAGACTGACAGACTGACAGACTGACAGACTGACAGACTGACAGACTGACAGACTGACAGACTGACAGACTGACAGACTGACAGACTGACAGACTGACAGACTGACAGACTGACAGACTGACAGACTGACAGACTGACAGACTGACAGACTGACAGACTGACAGACTGACAGACTGACAGACTGACAGACTGACAGACTGACAGACTGACAGACTGACAGACTGACAGACTGACAGACTGACAGACTGACAGACTGACAGACTGACAGACTGACAGACTGACAGACTGACAGACTGACAGACTGACAGACTGACAGACTGACAGACTGACAGACTGACAGACTGACAGACTGACAGACTGACAGACTGACAGACTGACAGACTGACAGACTGACAGACTGACAGACTGACAGACTGACAGACTGACAGACTGACAGACTGACAGACTGACAGACTGACAGACTGACAGACTGACAGACTGACAGACTGACAGACTGACAGACTGACAGACTGACAGACTGACAGACTGACAGACTGACAGACTGACAGACTGACAGACTGACAGACTGACAGACTGACAGACTGACAGACTGACAGACTGACAGACTGACAGACTGACAGACTGACAGACTGACAGACTGACAGACTGACAGACTGACAGACTGACAGACTGACAGACTGACAGACTGACAGACTGACAGACTGACAGACTGACAGACTGACAGACTGACAGACTGACAGACTGACAGACTGACAGACTGACAGACTGACAGACTGACAGACTGACAGACTGACAGACTGACAGACTGACAGACTGACAGACTGACAGACTGACAGACTGACAGACTGACAGACTGACAGACTGACAGACTGACAGACTGACAGACTGACAGACTGACAGACTGACAGACTGACAGACTGACAGACTGACAGACTGACAGACTGACAGACTGACAGACTGACAGACTGACAGACTGACAGACTGACAGACTGACAGACTGACAGACTGACAGACTGACAGACTGACAGACTGACAGACTGACAGACTGACAGACTGACAGACTGACAGACTGACAGACTGACAGACTGACAGACTGACAGACTGACAGACTGACAGACTGACAGACTGACAGACTGACAGACTGACAGACTGACAGACTGACAGACTGACAGACTGACAGACTGACAGACTGACAGACTGACAGACTGACAGACTGACAGACTGACAGACTGACAGACTGACAGACTGACAGACTGACAGACTGACAGACTGACAGACTGACAGACTGACAGACTGACAGACTGACAGACTGACAGACTGACAGACTGACAGACTGACAGACTGACAGACTGACAGACTGACAGACTGACAGACTGACAGACTGACAGACTGACAGACTGACAGACTGACAGACTGACAGACTGACAGACTGACAGACTGACAGACTGACAGACTGACAGACTGACAGACTGACAGACTGACAGACTGACAGACTGACAGACTGACAGACTGACAGACTGACAGACTGACAGACTGACAGACTGACAGACTGACAGACTGACAGACTGACAGACTGACAGACTGACAGACTGACAGACTGACAGACTGACAGACTGACAGACTGACAGACTGACAGACTGACAGACTGACAGACTGACAGACTGACAGACTGACAGACTGACAGACTGACAGACTGACAGACTGACAGACTGACAGACTGACAGACTGACAGACTGACAGACTGACAGACTGACAGACTGACAGACTGACAGACTGACAGACTGACAGACTGACAGACTGACAGACTGACAGACTGACAGACTGACAGACTGACAGACTGACAGACTGACAGACTGACAGACTGACAGACTGACAGACTGACAGACTGACAGACTGACAGACTGACAGACTGACAGACTGACAGACTGACAGACTGACAGACTGACAGACTGACAGACTGACAGACTGACAGACTGACAGACTGACAGACTGACAGACTGACAGACTGACAGACTGACAGACTGACAGACTGACAGACTGACAGACTGACAGACTGACAGACTGACAGACTGACAGACTGACAGACTGACAGACTGACAGACTGACAGACTGACAGACTGACAGACTGACAGACTGACAGACTGACAGACTGACAGACTGACAGACTGACAGACTGACAGACTGACAGACTGACAGACTGACAGACTGACAGACTGACAGACTGACAGACTGACAGACTGACAGACTGACAGACTGACAGACTGACAGACTGACAGACTGACAGACTGACAGACTGACAGACTGACAGACTGACAGACTGACAGACTGACAGACTGACAGACTGACAGACTGACAGACTGACAGACTGACAGACTGACAGACTGACAGACTGACAGACTGACAGACTGACAGACTGACAGACTGACAGACTGACAGACTGACAGACTGACAGACTGACAGACTGACAGACTGACAGACTGACAGACTGACAGACTGACAGACTGACAGACTGACAGACTGACAGACTGACAGACTGACAGACTGACAGACTGACAGACTGACAGACTGACAGACTGACAGACTGACAGACTGACAGACTGACAGACTGACAGACTGACAGACTGACAGACTGACAGACTGACAGACTGACAGACTGACAGACTGACAGACTGACAGACTGACAGACTGACAGACTGACAGACTGACACTGACAGACTGACAGACTGACAGACTGACAGACTGACAGACTGACAGACTGACAGACTGACAGACTGACAGACTGACAGACTGACAGACTGACAGACTGACAGACTGACAGACTGACAGACTGACAGACTGACAGACTGACAGACTGACAGACTGACAGACTGACAGACTGACAGACTGACAGACTGACAGACTGACAGACTGACAGACTGACAGACTGACAGACTGACAGACTGACAGACTGACAGACTGACAGACTGACAGACTGACAGACTGACAGACTGACAGACTGACAGACTGACAGACTGACAGACTGACAGACTGACAGACTGACAGACTGACAGACTGACAGACTGACAGACTGACAGACTGACAGACTGACAGACTGACAGACTGACAGACTGACAGACTGACAGACTGACAGACTGACAGACTGACAGACTGACAGACTGACAGACTGACAGACTGACAGACTGACAGACTGACAGACTGACAGACTGACAGACTGACAGACTGACAGACTGACAGACTGACAGACTGACAGACTGACAGACTGACAGACTGACAGACTGACAGACTGACAGACTGACAGACTGACAGACTGACAGACTGACAGACTGACAGACTGACAGACTGACAGACTGACAGACTGACAGACTGACAGACTGACAGACTGACAGACTGACAGACTGACAGACTGACAGACTGACAGACTGACAGACTGACAGACTGACAGACTGACAGACTGACAGACTGACAGACTGACAGACTGACAGACTGACAGACTGACAGACTGACAGACTGACAGACTGACAGACTGACAGACTGACAGACTGACAGACTGACAGACTGACAGACTGACAGACTGACAGACTGACAGACTGACAGACTGACAGACTGACAGACTGACAGACTGACAGACTGACAGACTGACAGACTGACAGACTGACAGACTGACAGACTGACAGACTGACAGACTGACAGACTGACAGACTGACAGACTGACAGACTGACAGACTGACAGACTGACAGACTGACAGACTGACAGACTGACAGACTGACAGACTGACAGACTGACAGACTGACAGACTGACAGACTGACAGACTGACAGACTGACAGACTGACAGACTGACAGACTGACAGACTGACAGACTGACAGACTGACAGACTGACAGACTGACAGACTGACAGACTGACAGACTGACAGACTGACAGACTGACAGACTGACAGACTGACAGACTGACAGACTGACAGACTGACAGACTGACAGACTGACAGACTGACAGACTGACAGACTGACAGACTGACAGACTGACAGACTGACAGACTGACAGACTGACAGACTGACAGACTGACAGACTGACAGACTGACAGACTGACAGACTGACAGACTGACAGACTGACAGACTGACAGACTGACAGACTGACAGACTGACAGACTGACAGACTGACAGACTGACAGACTGACAGACTGACAGACTGACAGACTGACAGACTGACAGACTGACAGACTGACAGACTGACAGACTGACAGACTGACAGACTGACAGACTGACAGACTGACAGACTGACAGACTGACAGACTGACAGACTGACAGACTGACAGACTGACAGACTGACAGACTGACAGACTGACAGACTGACAGACTGACAGACTGACAGACTGACAGACTGACAGACTGACAGACTGACAGACTGACAGACTGACAGACTGACAGACTGACAGACTGACAGACTGACAGACTGACAGACTGACAGACTGACAGACTGACAGACTGACAGACTGACAGACTGACAGACTGACAGACTGACAGACTGACAGACTGACAGACTGACAGACTGACAGACTGACAGACTGACAGACTGACAGACTGACAGACTGACAGACTGACAGACTGACAGACTGACAGACTGACAGACTGACAGACTGACAGACTGACAGACTGACAGACTGACAGACTGACAGACTGACAGACTGACAGACTGACAGACTGACAGACTGACAGACTGACAGACTGACAGACTGACAGACTGACAGACTGACAGACTGACAGACTGACAGACTGACAGACTGACAGACTGACAGACTGACAGACTGACAGACTGACAGACTGACAGACTGACTGACACAGACTGACAGACTGACAGACTGACAGACTGACAGACTGACAGACTGACAGACTGACAGACTGACAGACTGACAGACTGACAGACTGACAGACTGACAGACTGACAGACTGACAGACTGACAGACTGACAGACTGACAGACTGACAGACTGACAGACTGACAGACTGACAGACTGACAGACTGACAGACTGACAGACTGACAGACTGACAGACTGACAGACTGACAGACTGACAGACTGACAGACTGACAGACTGACAGACTGACAGACTGACAGACTGACAGACTGACAGACTGACAGACTGACAGACTGACAGACTGACAGACTGACAGACTGACAGACTGACAGACTGACAGACTGACAGACTGACAGACTGACAGACTGACAGACTGACAGACTGACAGACTGACAGACTGACAGACTGACAGACTGACAGACTGACAGACTGACAGACTGACAGACTGACAGACTGACAGACTGACAGACTGACAGACTGACAGACTGACAGACTGACAGACTGACAGACTGACAGACTGACAGACTGACAGACTGACAGACTGACAGACTGACAGACTGACAGACTGACAGACTGACAGACTGACAGACTGACAGACTGACAGACTGACAGACTGACAGACTGACAGACTGACAGACTGACAGACTGACAGACTGACAGACTGACAGACTGACAGACTGACAGACTGACAGACTGACAGACTGACAGACTGACAGACTGACAGACTGACAGACTGACAGACTGACAGACTGACAGACTGACAGACTGACAGACTGACAGACTGACAGACTGACAGACTGACAGACTGACAGACTGACAGACTGACAGACTGACAGACTGACAGACTGACAGACTGACAGACTGACAGACTGACAGACTGACAGACTGACAGACTGACAGACTGACAGACTGACAGACTGACAGACTGACAGACTGACAGACTGACAGACTGACAGACTGACAGACTGACAGACTGACAGACTGACAGACTGACAGACTGACAGACTGACAGACTGACAGACTGACAGGACTGACAGACTGACAGACTGACAGACTGACAGACTGACAGGTGACAGACTATCACACTGACAGACTGACAAACTGACAGACTGACAGACTGACAGACTGACACAGACTGACAGACTGACAGACAGACAAACTGACAGACTGACAGACTTGACAGACAGACTGACAGACTGACAGACTGACAGACTGACAGACTGACAGACTGACAGACTGACAGACTGACAGACTGACAGACTGACAGACTGACAGACTGACAGACTGACAGACTGACAGACTGACAGACTGACAGACTGACAGACTGACAGACTGACAGACTGACAGACTGACAGACTGACAGACTGACAGACTGACAGACTGACAGACTGACAGACTGACAGACTGACAGACTGACAGACTGACAGACTGACAGACTGACAGACTGACAGACTGACAGACTGACAGACCTGACAGAACTGACAGACTGACAGACTGACAGACTGACAGACTGACAGACTGACAGACTGACAGACTGACAGACTGACAGACTGACAGACTGACAGACTGACAGACTGACAGACTGACAGACTGACAGACTGAAGACTGACAGACTGACAGACTGACAGACTGACAGACTGACAGACTGACAGACTGACAGACTGACAGACTGACAGACTGACAGTCTGACAGACTGACAGACTGACAGACTGACAGACTGACAAGACTGACAGACTGACAGACTGACAGACTGACAGACTGACAGACTGACAGACTGACAGACTGACAGACTGACAGACTGACAGACTGACAGACTGACAGACTGACAGACTGACAGACTGACAGACTGACAGACTGACAGACTGACAGACCTGACAGACCAGACTGACAGACTGACAGACTGACAGACTGACAGACTGACAGACTGACAGACTGACAGACTGACAGACTGACAGACTGACAGACTGACAGACTGACAGACTGACAGACTGACAGACTGACAGACTGACAGACTGACAGACTGACAGACTGACAGACTGACAGACTGACAGACTGACAGACTGACAGACTGACAGACTGACAGACTGACAGACTGACAGACTGACAGACTGACAGACTGACAGACTGACAGACTGACAGACTGACAGACTGACAGACTGACAGATGACAGACTGACAGACTGACAGACTGACAGACTGACAGACTGACAGACTGACAGACTGACAGACTGACAGACTGACAGACCTGACAGACTGACAGACTGACAGACTGACAGACTGACAGACTGACAGGACTGACAGACTGACCAGACTGACAGACTGACAGACTGACAGACTGACAGACTGACAGACTGACCAGACTGACAGACTGACAGACTGACAGACTGACAGACTGACAGACTGACAGACTGACAGACTGACAGACTGACAGACTGACAGACTGACAGACTGACAGACTGACAGACTGACAGACTGACAGACTGACAGACTGACAGACTGACAGACTGACAGACTGACAGACTGACAGACTGACAGACTGACAGACTGACAGACTGACAGACTGACAGACTGACAGACTGACAGACTGACAGACTGACAGACTGACAGACTGACAGACTGACAGACTGACAGACTGACAGACTGACAGACTGACAGACTGACAGACTGACAGACTGACAGACTGACAGACTGACAGACTGACAGACTGACAGACTGACAGACTGACAGACTGACAGACTGACAGACTGACAGACTGACAGACTGACAGACTGACAGACTGACAGACTGACAGACTGACAGACTGACAGACTGACAGACTGACAGACTGACAGACTGACAGACTGACAGACTGACAGACTGACAGACTGACAGACTGACAGACTGACAGACTGACAGACTGACAGACTGACAGACTGACAGACTGACAGACTGACAGACTGACCAGACTGACAGACTGACAGACTGACAGACTGACAGACTGACAGACTGACAGACTGACAGACTGACAGACTGACAGACTGACAGACTGACAGACTGACAGACTGACAGACTGACAGACTGACAGACTGACAGACTGACAGACTGACAGACTGACAGACTGACAGACTGACAGACTGACAGACTGACAGACCTGACAGACTGACAGACTGACAGACTGACAGACTGACAGACTGACAGACTGACAGACTGACAGACTGACAGACTGACAGACTGACAGACTGACAGACTGACAGACTGACAGACTGACAGACTGACAGACTGACAGACTGACAGACTGACAGACTGACAGACTGACAGACTGACAGACTGACAGACTGACAGACTGACAGACTGACAGACTGACAGACTGACAGACTGACAGACTGACAGACTGACAGACTGACAGACTGACAGACTGACAGACTGACAGACTGACAGACTGACAGACTGACAGACTGACAGACTGACAGACTGACAGACTGACAGACTGACAGACTGACAGACTGACAGACTGACAGACTGACAGACTGACAGACTGACAGACTGACAGACTGACAGACTGACAGACTGACAGACTGACAGACTGACAGACTGACAGACTGACAGACTGACAGACTGACAGACTGACAGACTGACAGACTGACAGACTGACAGACTGACAGACTGACAGACTGACAGACTGACAGACTGACAGACTGACAGACTGACAGACTGACAGACTGACCAGACTGACAGACTGACAGACTGACAGACTGACAGACTGACAGACTGACAGACTGACAGACTGACAGACTGACAGACTGACAGACTGACAGACTGACAGACTGACAGACTGACAGACTGACAGACTGACAGACTGACAGACTGACAGACTGACAGACTGACAGACTGACAGACTGACAGACTGACAGACTGACAGACTGACAGACTGACAGACTGACAGACTGACAGACTGACAGACTGACAGACTGACAGACTGACAGACTGACAGACTGACAGACTGACAGACTGACAGACTGACAGACTGACAGACTGACAGACTGACAGACTGACAGACTGACAGACTGACAGACTGACAGACTGACAGACTGACAGACTGACAGACTGACAGACTGACAGACTGACAGACTGACAGACTGACAGACTGACAGACTGACAGACTGACAGACTGACAGACTGACAGACTGACAGACTGACAGACTGACAGACTGACAGACTGACAGACTGACAGACTGACAGACTGACAGACTGACAGACTGACAGACTGACAGACTGACAGACTGACAGACTGACAGACTGACAGACTGACAGACTGACAGACTGACAGACTGACAGACTGACAGACTGACAGACTGACAGACTGACAGACTGACAGACTGACAGACTGACAGACTGACAGACTGACAGACTGACAGACTGACAGACTGACAGACTGACAGACTGACAGACTGACAGACTGACAGACTGACAGACTGACAGACTGACAGACTGACAGACTGACAGACTGACAGACTGACAGACTGACAGACTGACAGACTGACAGACTGACAGACTGACAGACTGACAGACAGACTGACAGACTGACAGACTGACAGACTGACAGACTGACAGACTGACAGACTGACAGACTGACAGACTGACAGACTGACAGACTGACAGACTGACAGACTGACAGACTGACAGACTGACAGACTGACAGACTGACAGACTGACAGACTGACAGACTGACAGACTGACAGACTGACAGACTGACAGACTGACAGACTGACAGACTGACAGACTGACAGACTGACAGACTGACAGACTGACAGACTGACAGACTGACAGACTGACAGACTGACAGACTGACAGACTGACAGACTGACAGACTGACAGACTGACAGACTGACAGACTGACAGACTGACAGACTGACAGACTGACAGACTGACAGACTGACAGACTGACAGACAGACTGACAGACTGACAGACTGACAGACTGACAGACTGACAGACTGACAGACTGACAGACTGACAGACTGACAGACTGACAGACTGACAGACTGACAGACTGACAGACTGACAGACTGACAGACTGACAGACTGACAGACTGACAGACTGACAGACTGACAGACTGACAGACTGACAGACTGACAGACTGACAGACTGACAGACTGACAGACTGACAGACTGACAGACTGACAGACTGACAGACTGACAGACTGACAGACTGACAGACTGACAGACTGACAGACTGACAGACTGACAGACTGACAGACTGACAGACTGACAGACTGACAGACTGACAGACTGACAGACTGACAGACTGACAGACTGACAGACTGACAGACTGACAGACTGACAGACTGACAGACTGACAGACTGACAGACTGACAGACTGACAGACTGACAGACTGACAGACTGACAGACTGACAGACTGACAGACTGACAGACTGACAGACTGACAGACTGACAGACTGACAGACTGACAGACTGACAGACTGACAGACTGACAGACTGACAGACTGACAGACTGACAGACTGACAGACTGACAGACTGACAGACTGACAGACTGACAGACTGACAGACTGACAGACTGACAGACTGACAGACTGACAGACTGACAGACTGACAGACTGACAGACTGACAGACTGACAGACTGACAGACTGACAGACTGACAGACTGACAACTGACAGACTGACAGACTGACAGACTGACAGACTGACAGACTGACAGACTGACAGACTGACAGACTGACAGACTGACAAACTGACAGACTGACAGACTGACAGACTGACAGACTGACAGACTGACAGACTGACAGACTGACAGACTGACAGACTGACAGACTGACAGACTGACAGACTGACAGACTGACAGACTGACAGACTGACAGACTGACAGACTGACAGACTGACAGACTGACAGACTGACAGACTGACAGACTGACAGACTGACAGACTGACAGACTGACAGACTGACAGACTGACAGACTGACAGAACGACAGACTGACAGACTGACAGACTGACAGACTGACAGACTGACAGACTGACAGACTGACAGACTGACAGACTGACAGACTGACAGACTGACAGACTGACAGACTGACAGACTGACAGACTGACAGACTGACAGACTGACAGACTGACAGACTGACAGACTGACAGACTGACAGACTGACAGACTGACAGACTGACAGACTGACAGACTGACAGACTGACAGACTGACAGACTGACAGACTGACAGACTGACAGACTGACAGACTGACAGACTGACAGACTGACAGACTGACAGACTGACAGACTGACAGACTGACAGACTGACAGACTGACAGACTGACAGACTGACAGACTGACAGACTGACAGACTGACAGACTGACAGACTGACAGACTGACAGACTGACAGACTGACAGACGACAGACTGACAGACTGACAGACTGACAGACTGACAGACTGACAGACTGACAGACTGACAGACTGACAGACTGACAGACTGACAGACTGACAGACTGACAGACTGACAGACTGACAGACTGACAGACTGACAGACTGACAGACTGACAGACTGACAGACTGACAGACTGACAGACTGACAGACTGACAGACTGACAGAGACTGACAGACTGACAGACTGACAGACTGACAGACTGACAGACTGACAGACTGACAGACTGACAGACTGACAGACTGACAGACTGACAGACTGACAGACTGACAGACTGACAGACTGACAGACTGACAGACTGACAGACTGACAGACTGACAGACTGACAGACTGACAGACTGACAGACTGACAGACTGACAGACTGACAGACTGACAGACTGACAGACTGACAGACTGACAGACTGACAGACTGACAGACTGACAGACTGACAGACTGACAGACTGACAGACTGACAGACTGACAGACTGACAGACTGACAGACTGACAGACTGACAGACTGACAGACTGACAGACTGACAGACTGACAGACTGACAGACTGACAGACTGACAGACTGACAGACTGACAGACTGACAGACTGACAGACTGACAGACTGACAGACTGACAGACTGACAGACTGACAGACTGACAGACTGACAGACTGACAGACTGACAGACTGACAGACTGACAGACTGACAGACTGACAGACTGACAGACTGACAGACTGACAGTCAGACTGACAGACTGACAGACTGACAGACTGACAGACTGACAGACTGACAGACTGACAGACTGACAGACTGACAGACTGACAGACTGACAGACTGACTGACAGACTGACAGACTGACAGACTGACAGACTGACAGACTGACAGACTGACAGACTGACAGACTGACAGACTGACAGACTGACAGACTGACAGACTGACAGACTGACAGACTGACAGACTGACAGACTGACAGACTGACAGACTGACAGACTGACAGACTGACAGACTGACAGACTGACAGACTGACAGACTGACAGACTGACAGACTGACAGACTGACAGACTGACAGACTGACAGACTGACAGACTGACAGACTGACAGACTGACAGACTGACAGACTGACAGACTGACAGACTGACAGACTGACAGACTGACAGACTGACAGACTGACAGACTGACAGACTGACAGACTGACAGACTGACAGACTGACAGACTGACAGACTGACAGACTGACAGACTGACAGACTGACAGACTGACAGACTGACAGACTGACAGACTGACTGACCAGACTGACAGACTGACAGACTGACAGACTGACAGACTGACAGAACTGACAGACTGACAGACTGACAGACTGACAGACTGACAGACTGACAGACTGACAGACTGACAGACTGACAGACTGACAGGACTGACAGACTGACAGACTGACAGACTGACAGACTGACAGACTGACAGACTGACAGACTGACAGACTGACAGACTGACAGACTGACAGACTGACAGACTGACAGACTGACAGACTGACAGACTGACAGACTGACAGACTGACAGACTGACAGACTGACAGACTGACAGACTGACAGACTGACAGACTGACAGACTGACAGACTGACAGACTGACAGACTGACAGA
Source organism: Philhelius pedissequus (assembly GCA_910595825.1). Classification (NCBI taxonomy): domain Eukaryota; kingdom Metazoa; phylum Arthropoda; class Insecta; order Diptera; family Syrphidae; genus Philhelius; species Philhelius pedissequus. The sequence continues at coordinate 215,039,337 of OU343160.1, read as the reverse complement.
CTGACAGACTGACAGACTGACAGACTGACAGACTGACAGACTGACAGACTGACAGACTGACAGACTGACAGACTGACAGACTGACAGACTGACAGACTGACAGACTGACAGACTGACAGACTGACAGACTGACAGACTGACAGACTGACAGGCTGACAGACTGACAGACTGACAGACTGACAGACTGACAGACTGACAGACTGACAGACTGACAGACTGACAGAGACCGCTGACAGACTGACAGACTGACAGACTGCAGACTGACAGACTGACAGACTGACAGACTGACAGACTGACAGACTGACAGACTGACAGACTGACAGACTGACAGACTGACAGACTGACAGACTGACAGACTGACAGACTGACAGCCTGACAGACTGACAGACTGACAGACTGACAGACTGACAGACTGACAGACTGACAGACTGACAGACTGACAGACTGACAGACTGACAGACTGACAGACTGACAGACTGACAGACTGACAGACTGACAGACTGACAGACTGACAGACTGACAGACTGACAGACTGACAGACTGACAGACTGACAGACTGACAGACTGACAGACTGACAGACTGACAGACTGACAGACTGACAGACTGACAGACTGACAGACTGACAGACTGACAGACTGACAGACTGACAGACTGACAGACTGACAGACTGACAGACTGACAGACTGACAGACTGACAGACTGACAGACTGACAGACTGACAGACTGACAGACTGACAGACTGACAGACTGACAGACTGACAGACTGACAGACTGACAGACTGACAGACTGACAGACTGACAGACTGACAGACTGACAGACTGACAGACTGACAGACTGACAGACTGACAGACTGACAGACTAGAGAATTTAAACACTATTTTATACCAATATTTAAAAAAAAAATTTTGAAATTAATTTTTTTTTTGAAAACTCAAAATTTCAAAAACGACTAGATAGATTTTTTCAAAACTTCGTATTTGGTGGGTTTTTGACATTATCTTTAATACTGACAGACTGACAGACTGACAGACTGACAGACTGACAGACTGACAGACTGACAGACTGACAGACTGACAGACTGACAGACTGACAGACTGACAGACTGACAGACTGACAGACTGACAGACTGACAGACTGACAGACTGACAGACTGACAGACTGACAGACTGACAGACTGACAGACTGACAGACTGACAGACTGACAGACTGACAGACTGACAGACTGACAGACTGACAGACTGACAGACTGACAGACTGACAGACTGACAGACTGACAGACTGACAGACTGACAGACTGACAGACTGACAGACTGACAGACTGACAGACTGACAGACTAACAGACTGATAGACTGACAGACTGACAGACTGACAGACTGACAGACTGACAGACTGACAGACTGACAGACTGACAGACTGACAGACTGACAGACTGACAGACTGACAGACTGACAGACTGACAGACTGACAGACTGACAGACTGACAGACTGACAGACTGACGACAGACCGACAGACTGACAGACTGACAGACTGACAGACTGACAGACTGACAGACTGACAGACTGACAGACTGACAGACTGACAGACTGACAGACTGACAGACTGACAGACTGACGACTGACAGACTGACAGACTGACAGACTGACAGACTGACAGACTGACAGACTGACAGACTGACAGACTGACAGACTGACAGACTGACAGACTGACAGACTGACAGACTGACAGACTGACAGACTGACAGACTGACAGACTGACAGACTGACAGACTGACAGACTGACAGACTGACAGACTGACAGACTGACAGACTGACAGACTGACAGACTGACAGACTGACAGACTGACAGACTGACAGACTGACAGACTGACAGACGACTGACAGACTGACAGACTGACAGACTGACAGACTGACAGACTGACAGACTGACAGACTGACAGACTGACAGACTGACAGACTGACAGACTGACAGACTGACAGACTGACAGACTGACAGACTGACAGACTGACAGACTGACAGACTGACAGACTGACAGACTGACAGACTGACAGACTGACGACAGACTGACAGACTGACAGACTGACAGACTGACAGACTGACAGACTGACAGACTGACAGACTGACAGACTGACAGACTGACAGACTGACAGACTGACAGACTGACAGACTGACAGACTGACAGACTGACAGACTGACAGACTGACAGACTGACAGACTGACAGACTGACAGACTGACAGACTGACAGACTGACAGACTGACAGACTGACAGACTGACAGACTGACAGACTGACAGACTGACAGACTGACAGACTGACAGACTGACAGACTGACAGACTGACAGACTGACAGACTGACAGACTGACAGACTGACAGACTGACAGACTGACAGACTGACAGACTGACAGACTGACAGACTGACAGACTGACAGACTGACAGACTGACAGACTGACAGACTGACAGACTGACAGACTGACAGACTGACAGACTGACAGACTGACAGACTGACAGACTGACAGACTGACAGACTGACAGACTGACAGACTGACAGACTGACAGACTGACAGACTGACAGACTGACAGACTGACAGACTGACAGACTGACAGACTGACAGACTGACAGACTGACAGACTGACAGACTGACAGACTGACAGACTGACAGACTGACAGACTGACAGACTGACAGACTGACAGACTGACAGACTGACAGACTGACAGACTGACAGACTGACAGACTGACAGACTGACAGACTGACAGACTGACAGACTGACAGACTGACAGATGACAGACTGACAGACTGACAGACTGACAGACTGACAGACTGACAGACTGACAGACTGACAGACTGACAGACTGACAGACTGACAGACTGACAGACTGACAGACTGACAGACTGACAGACTGACAGACTGACAGACTGACAGACTGACAGACTGACAGACTGACAGACTGACAGACTGACAGACTGACAGACTGACAGACTGACAGACTGACAGACTGACAGACTGACAGACTGACAGACTGACAGACTGACAGACTGACAGACTGACAGACTGACAGACTGACAGACTGACAGACTGACAGAGACTGACAGACTGACAGACTGACAGACTGACAGACTGACAGACTGACAGACTGACTGACAGACTGACAGACTGACAGACTGACAGACTGACAGACTGACAGACTGACAGACTGACAGACTGACAGACTGACAGACTGACAGACTGACAGACTGACAGACTGACAGACTGACAGACTGACAGACTGACAGACTGACAGACTGACAGACTGACAGACTGACAGACTGACAGACTGACAGACTGACAGACTGACAGACTGACAGACTGACAGACTGACAGACTGACAGACTGACAGACTGACAGACTGACAGACTGACAGACTGACAGACTGACAGACTGACAGACTGACAGACTGACAGACTGACAGACTGACAGACTGACAGACTGACAGACCTGACAGACTGACAGACTGACAGACTGACAGACTGACAGACTGACAGACTGACAGACTGACAGACTGACAGACTGACAGACTGACAGACTGACAGACTGACAGACTGACAGACTGACAGACTGACAGACTGACAGACTGACAGACTGACAGACTGACAGACTGACAGACTGACAGACTGACAGACTGACAGACTGACAGACTGACAGACTGACAGACTGACAGACTGACAGACTGACAGACTGACAGACTGACAGACTGACAGACTGACAGACTGACAGACTGACAGACTGACAGACTGACAGACTGACAGACAGACTGACAGACTGACAGACTGACAGACTGACAGACTGACAGACTGACAGACTGACAGACTGACAGACTGACAGACTGACAGACTGACAGACTGACAGACTGACAGACTGACAGACTGACAGACTGACAGACTGACAGACTGACAGACTGACAGACTGACAGACTGACAGACTGACAGACTGACAGACTGACAGACTGACAGACTGACAGACTGACAGACTGACAGACTGACAGACTGACAGACTGACAGACTGACAGACTGACAGACTGACAGACTGACAGACTGACAGACTGACAGACTGACAGACTGACAGACTGACAGACTGACAGACTGACAGACTGACAGACTGACAGACTGACAGACTGACAGACTGACAGACTGACAGACTGACAGACTGACAGACTGACAGACTGACAGACTGACAGACTGACAGACTGACAGACTGACAGACTGACAGACTGACAGACTGACAGACTGACAGACTGACAGACTGACAGACTGACAGACTGACAGACTGACAGACTGACAGACTGACAGACTGACAGACTGACAGACTGACAGACTGACAGACTGACAGACTGACAGACTGACAGACTGACAGACTGACAGACTGACAGACTGACAGACTGACAGATGACAGACTGACAGACTGACAGACTGACAGACTGACAGACTGACAGACTGACAGACTGACAGACTGACAGACTGACAGACTGACAGACTGACAGACTGACAGACTGACAGACTGACAGACTGACAGACTGACAGACTGACAGACTGACAGACTGACAGACTGACAGACTGACAGACTGACAGACTGACAGACTGACAGACTGACAGACTGACAGACTGACAGACTGACAGACTGACAGACTGACAGACTGACAGACTGACAGACTGACAGACTGACAGACTGACAGACTGACAGACTGACAGACTGACAGACTGACAGACTGACAGACTGACAGACTGACAGACTGACAGACTGACAGACTGACAGACTGACAGACTGACAGACTGACAGACTGACAGACTGACAGACTGACAGACTGACAGACTGACAGACTGACAGACTGACAGACTGACAGACTGACAGACTGACTGACAGACTGACAGACTGACAGACTGACAGACTGACAGACTGACAGACTGACAGACTGACAGACTGACAGACTGACAGACTGACAGACTGACAGACTGACAGACTGACAGACTGACAGACTGACAGACTGACAGACTGACAGACTGACAGACTGACAGACTGACAGACTGACAGACTGACAGACTGACAGACTGACAGACTGACAGCTGACAGACTGACAGACTGACAGACTGACAGACTGACAGACTGACAGACTGACAGACTGACAGACTGACAGACTGACAGACTGACAGACTGACAGACTGACAGACTGACAGACTGACAGACTGACAGACTGACAGACTGACAGACTGACAGACTGACAGACTGACAGACTGACAGACTGACAGACTGACAGACTGACAGACTGACAGACTGACAGACTGACAGACTGACAGACTGACAGACTGACAGACTGACAGACTGACAGACTGACAGACTGACAGACTGACAGACTGACAGACTGACAGACTGACAGACTGACAGACTGACAGACTGACAGACTGACAGACTGACAGACTGACAGACTGACAGACTGACAGACTGACAGACTGACAGACTGACAGACTGACAGACTGACAGACTGACAGACTGACAGACTGACAGACTGACAGACTGACAGACTGACAGACTGACAGACTGACAGACTGACAGACTGACAGACTGACAGACTGACAGACTGACAGACTGACAGACTGACAGACTGACAGACTGACAGACTGACAGACTGACAGACTGACAGACTGACAGACTGACAGACTGACAGACTGACAGACTGACAGACTGACAGACTGACAGACTGACAGACTGACAGACTGACAGACTGACAGACTGACAGACTGACAGACTGACAGACTGACAGACTGACAGACTGACAGACTGACAGACTGACAGACTGACAGACTGACAGACTGACAGACTGACAGACTGACAGACTGACAGACTGACAGACTGACAGACTGACAGACTGACAGACTGACAGACTGACAGACTGACAGACTGACAGACTGACAGACTGACAGACTGACAGACTGACAGACTGACAGACTGACAGACTGACAGACTGACAGACTGACGACTGACAGACTGACAGACTGACAGACTGACAGACTGACAGACTGACAGACTGACAGACTGACAGACTGACAGACTGACAGACTGACAGACTGACAGACTGACAGACTGACAGACTGACAGACTGACAGACTGACAGACTGACAGACTGACAGACTGACAGACTGACAGACTGACAGACTGACAGACTGACAGACTGACAGACTGACAGACTGACAGACTGACAGACTGACAGACTGACAGACTGACAGACTGACAGACTGACAGACTGACTGACAGACTGACAGACTGACAGACTGACAGACTGACAGACTGACAGACTGACAGACTGACAGACTGACAGACTGACAGACTGACAGACTGACAGACTGACAGACTGACAGACTGACAGACTGACAGACTGACAGACTGACAGACTGACAGACTGACAGACTGACAGACTGACAGACTGACAGACTGACAGACTGACAGACTGACAGACTGACAGACTGACAGACTGACAGACTGACAGACTGACAGACTGACAGACTGACAGACTGACAGACTGACAGACTGACAGACTGACAGACTGACAGACTGACAGACTGACAGACTGACAGACTGACAGACTGACAGACTGACAGACTGACAGACTGACAGACTGACAGACTGACAGACTGACAGACTGACAGACTGACAGACTGACAGACTGACAGACTGACAGACTGACAGACTGACAGACTGACTGACAGACTGACAGACTGACAGACTGACAGACTGACAGACTGACAGACTGACAGACTGACAGACTGACAGACTGACAGACTGACAGACTGACAGACTGACAGACTGACAGACTGACAGACTGACAGACTGACAGACTGACAGACTGACAGACTGACAGACTGACAGACTGACAGACTGACAGACTGACAGACTGACAGACTGACAGACTGACAGACTGACAGACTGACAGACTGACAGACTGACAGACTGACAGACTGACAGACTGACAGACTGACAGACTGACAGACTGACAGACTGACAGACTGACAGACTGACAGACTGACAGACTGACAGACTGACAGACTGACAGACTGACAGACTGACAGACTGACAGACTGACAGACTGACAGACTGACAGACTGACAGACTGACAGACTGACAGACTGACAGACTGACAGACTGACAGACTGACAGACTGACAGACTGACAGACTGACAGACTGACAGACTGACAGACTGACAGACTGACAGACTGACAGACTGACAGACTGACAGACTGACAGACTGACAGACTGACAGACTGACAGACTGACAGACTGACAGACTGACAGACTGACAGACTGACAGACTGACAGACTGACAGACTGACAGACTGACAGACTGACAGACTGACAGACTGACAGACTGACAGACTGACAGACTGACAGACTGACAGACTGACAGACTGACAGACTGACAGACTGACAGACTGACAGACTGACAGACTGACAGACTGACAGACTGACAGACTGACAGACTGACAGACTGACAGACTGACAGACTGACAGACTGACAGACTGACAGACTGACAGACTGACAGACTGACAGACTGACAGACTGACAGACTGACAGACTGACAGACTGACAGACTGACAGACTGACAGACTGACAGACTGACAGACTGACAGACTGACAGACTGACAGACTGACAGACTGACAGACTGACAGACTGACAGACTGACAGACTGACAGACTGACAGACTGACAGACTGACAGACTGACAGACTGACAGAGACTGACAGACTGACAGACTGACAGACTGACAGACTGACAGACTGACAGACTGACAGACTGACAGACTGACAGACTGACAGACTGACAGACTGACAGACTGACAGACTGAAAGACTGACAGACTGACAGACTGACAGACTGACAGACTGACAGACTGACAGACTGACAGACTGACAGACTGACAGACTGACAGACTGACAGACTGACAGACTGACAGACTGACAGACTGACAGACTGACAGACTGACAGACTGACAGACTGACAGACTGACAGACTGACAGACTGACAGACTGACAGACTGACAGACTGACAGACTGCTGACAGACTGACAGACTGACAGACTGACAGACTGACAGACTGACAGACTGACAGACTGACAGACTGACAGACTGACAGACTGACAGACTGACAGACTGACAGACTGACAGACTGACAGACTGACAGACTGACAGACTGACAGACTGACAGACTGACAGACTGACAGACTGACAGACTGACAGACTGACAGACTGACAGACTGACAGACTGACAGACTGACAGACTGACAGACTGACAGACTGACAGACTGACAGACTGACAGACTGACAGACTGACAGACTGACAGACTGACAGACTGACAGACTGACAGACTGACAGACTGACAGACTGACAGACTGACAGACTGACAGACTGACAGACTGACAGACTGACAGACTGACAGACTGACAGACTGACAGACTGACAGACTGACAGACTGACAGACTGACAGACTGACAGACTGACAGACTGACAGACTGACAGACTGACAGACTGACAGACTGACAGACTGACAGACTGACAGACTGACAGACTGACAGACTGACAGACTGACAGACTGACAGACTGACAGACTGACAGACTGACAGACTGACAGACTGACAGACTGACAGACTGACAGACTGACAGACTGACAGACTGACAGACTGACAGACTGACAGACTGACAGACTGACAGACTGACAGACTGACAGACTGACAGACTGACAGACTGACAGACTGACAGACTGACAGACTGACAGACTGACAGACTGACAGACTGACAGACTGACAGACTGACAGACTGACAGACTGACAGACTGACAGACTGACAGACTGACAGACTGACAGACTGACAGACTGACAGACTGACAGACTGACAGACTGACAGACTGACAGACTGACAGACTGACAGACTGACAGACTGACAGACTGACAGACTGACAGACTGACAGACTGACAGACTGACAGACTGACAGACTGACAGACTGACAGACTGACAGACTGACAGACTGACAGACTGACAGACTGACAGACTGACAGACTGACAGACTGACAGACTGACAGACTGACAGACTGACAGACTGACAGACTGACAGACTGACAGACTGACAGACTGACAGACTGACAGACTGACAGACTGACAGACTGACAGACTGACAGACTGACAGACTGACAGACTGACAGACTGACAGACTGACAGACTGACAGACTGACAGACTGACAGACTGACAGACTGACAGACTGACAGACTGACAGACTGACAGACTGACAGACTGACAGACTGACAGACTGACAGACTGACAGACTGACAGACTGACAGACTGACAGACTGACAGACTGACAGACTGACAGACTGACAGACTGACAGACTGACAGACTGACAGACTGACAGACTGACAGACTGACAGACTGACAGACTGACAGACTGACAGACTGACAGACTGACAGACTGACAGACTGACAGACTGACAGACTGACAGACTGACAGACTGACAGACTGACAGACTGACAGACTGACAGACTGACAGACTGACAGACTGACAGACTGACAGACTGACAGACTGACAGACTGACAGACTGACAGACTGACAGACTGACAGACTGACAGACTGACAGACTGACAGACTGACAGACTGACAGACTGACAGACTGACAGACTGACAGACTGACAGACTGACAGACTGACAGACTGACAGACTGACAGACTGACAGACTGACAGACTGACAGACTGACAGACTGACAGACTGACAGACTGACAGACTGACAGACTGACAGACTGACAGACTGACAGACTGACAGACTGACAGACTGACAGACTGACAGACTGACAGACTGACAGACTGACAGACTGACAGACTGACAGACTGACAGACTGACAGACTGACAGACTGACAGACTGACAGACTGACAGACTGACAGACTGACAGACTGACAGACTGACAGACTGACAGACTGACAGACTGACAGACTGACAGACTGACAGACTGACAGACTGACAGACTGACAGACTGACAGACTGACAGACTGACAGACTGACAGACTGACAGACTGACAGACTGACAGACTGACAGACTGACAGACTGACAGACTGACAGACTGACAGACTGACAGACTGACAGACTGACAGACTGACAGACTGACAGACTGACAGACTGACAGACTGACAGACTGACAGACTGACAGACTGACAGACTGACAGACTGACAGACTGACAGACTGACAGACTGACAGACTGACAGACTGACAGACTGACAGACTGACAGACTGACAGACTGACAGACTGACAGACTGACAGACTGACAGACTGACAGACTGACAGACTGACAGACTGACAGACTGACAGACTGACAGACTGACAGACTGACAGACTGACAGACTGACAGACTGACAGACTGACAGACTGACAGACTGACAGACTGACAGACTGACAGACTGACAGACTGACAGACTGACAGACTGACAGACTGACAGACTGACAGACTGACAGACTGACAGACTGACAGACTGACAGACTGACAGACTGACAGACTGACAGACTGACAGACTGACAGACTGACAGACTGACAGACTGACAGACTGACAGACTGACAGACTGACAGACTGACAGACTGACAGACTGACAGACTGACAGACTGACAGACTGACAGACTGACAGACTGACAGACTGACAGACTGACAGACTGACAGACTGACAGACTGACAGACTGACAGACTGACAGACTGACAGACTGACAGACTGACAGACTGACAGACTGACAGACTGACAGACTGACAGACTGACAGACTGACAGACTGACAGACTGACAGACTGACAGACTGACAGACTGACAGACTGACAGACTGACAGACTGACAGACTGACAGACTGACAGACTGACAGACTGACAGACTGACAGACTGACAGACTGACAGACTGACAGACTGACAGACTGACAGACTGACAGACTGACAGACTGACAGACTGACAGACTGACAGACTGACAGACTGACAGACTGACAGACTGACAGACTGACAGACTGACAGACTGACAGACTGACAGACTGACAGACTGACAGACTGACAGACTGACAGACTGACAGACTGACAGACTGACAGACTGACAGACTGACAGACTGACAGACTGACAGACTGACAGACTGACAGACTGACAGACTGACAGACTGACAGACTGACAGACTGACAGACTGACAGACTGACAGACTGACAGACTGACAGACTGACAGACTGACAGACTGACAGACTGACAGACTGACAGACTGACAGACTGACAGACTGACAGACTGACAGACTGACAGACTGACAGACTGACAGACTGACAGACTGACAGACTGACAGACTGACAGACTGACAGACTGACAGACTGACAGACTGACAGACTGACAGACTGACAGACTGACAGACTGACAGACTGACAGACTGACAGACTGACAGACTGACAGACTGACAGACTGACAGACTGACAGACTGACAGACTGACAGACTGACAGACTGACAGACTCATAGACTGACAGACTGACAGACTGACAGACTGACAGACTGACAGACTGACAGACTGACAGACTGACAGACTGACAGACTGACAGACTGACAGACTGACAGACTGACAGACTGACAGACTGACAGACTGACAGACTGACAGACTGACAGACTGACAGACTGACAGACTGACAGACTGACAGACTGACAGACTGACAGACTGACAGACTGACAGACTGACAGACTGACAGACTGACAGACTGACAGACTGACAGACTGACAGACTGACAGACTGACAGACTGACAGACTGACAGACTGACAGACTGACAGACTGACAGACTGACAGACTGACAGACTGACAGACTGACAGACTGACAGACTGACAGACTGACAGACTGACAGACTGACAGACTGACAGACTGACAGACTGACAGACTGACAGACTGACAGACTGACAGACTGACAGACTGACAGACTGACAGACTGACAGACTGACAGACTGACAGACTGACAGACTGACAGACTGACAGACTGACAGACTGACAGACTGACAGACTGACAGACTGACAGACTGACAGACTGACAGACTGACAGACTGACAGACTGACAGACTGACAGACTGACAGACTGACAGACTGACAGACTGACAGACTGACAGACTGACAGACTGACAGACTGACAGACTGACAGACTGACAGACTGACAGACTGACAGACTGACAGACTGACAGACTGACAGACTGACAGACTGACAGACTGACAGACTGACAGACTGACAGACTGACAGACTGACAGACTGACAGACTGACAGACTGACAGACTGACAGACTGACAGACTGACAGACTGACAGACTGACAGACTGACAGACTGACAGACTGACAGACTGACAGACTGACAGACTGACAGACTGACAGACTGACAGACTGACAGACTGACACACTGACAGACTGACAGACTGACAGACTGACAGACTGATAGACTGACAGACTGACAGACTGACATACTGACAGACTGACAGACTGACAGACTGACAGACTGACAGACTGACAGACTGACAGACTGACAGACTGACAGACTGACAGACTGACAGACTGACAGACTGACGACGGACTGACAGACTGAGAGACTGACAGACTGAGAGACTGACAGACTCACAGACTGACAGACTCACAGACTTACAGACTGACAGACTGACAGACTGACAGACTGACAGACTGACAGACTGACAGACTGACAGACTGACAGACTGACAGACTGACAGACTGACAGACTGACAGACTGACAGACTGACAGACTGACAGACTGACAGACTGACAGACTGACAGACTGACAGACTGACAGACTGACAGACTGACAGACTGACAGACTGACAGACTGACAGACTGACAGACTGACAGACTGACAGACTGACAGACTGACAGACTGACAGACTGACAGACTGACAGACTGACAGACTGACAGACTGACAGACTGACAGACTGACAGACTGACAGACTGACAGACTGACAGACTGACAGACTGACAGACTGACAGACTGACAGACTGACAGACTGACAGACTGACAGACTGACAGACTGACAGACTGACAGACTGACAGACTGACAGACTGACAGACTGACAGACTGACAGACTGACAGACTGACAGACTGACAGACTGACAGACTGACAGACTGACAGACTGACAGACTGACAGACTGACAGACTGACAGACTGACAGACTGACAGACTGACAGACTGACAGACTGACAGACTGACAGACTGACAGACTGACAGACTGACAGACTGACAGACTGACAGACTGACAGACTGACAGACTGACAGACTGACAGACTGACAGACTGACAGACTGACAGACTGACAGACTGACAGACTGACAGACTGACAGACTGACAGACTGACAGACTGACAGACTGACAGACTGACAGACTGACAGACTGACAGACTGACAGACTGACAGACTGACAGACTGACAGACTGACAGACTGACAGACTGACAGACTGACAGACTGACAGACTGACAGACTGACAGACTGACAGACTGACAGGACTGACAGACTGACAGACTGACAGACTGACAGACTGACAGACTGACAGACTGACAGACTGACAGACTGACAGACTGACAGACTGACAGACTGACAGACTGACAGACAGACTGACAGACTGACAGACTGAGCTGACAGACTGACAGACTGACAGACTGACTGACCGACTGACAGACTGACAGACTGACTGACCGACTGACAGACTGACAGACTGACAGACTGACAGACTGACAGACTGACAGACTGACAGACTGACAGACTGACAGACTGACAGACTGACAGACTGACAGACTGACAGACTGACAGACTGACAGACTGACAGACTGACAGACTGACAGACTGACAGACTGACAGACTGACAGACTGACAGACTGACAGACTGACAGACTGACAGACTGACAGACTGACAGACTGACAGACTGACAGACTGACAGACTGACAGACTGACAGACTGACAGACTGACAGACTGACAGACTGACAGACTGACAGACTGACAGACTGACAGACTGACAGACTGACAGACTGACAGACTGACAGACTGACAGACTGACAGACTGACAGACTGACAGACTGACAGACTGACAGACTGACAGACTGACAGACTGACAGACTGACAGACTGACAGACTGACAGACTGACAGACTGACAGACTGACAGACTGACAGACTGACAGACTGACAGACTGACAGACTGACAGACTGACAGACTGACAGACTGACAGACTGACAGACTGACAGACTGACAGACTGACAGACTGACAGACTGACAGACTGACAGACTGACAGACTGACAGACTGACAGACTGACAGACTGACAGACTGACAGACTGACAGACTGACAGACTGACAGACTGACAGACTGACAGACTGACAGACTGACAGACTGACAGACTGACAGACTGACAGACTGACAGACTGACAGACTGACAGACTGACAGACTGACAGACTGACAGACTGACAGACTGACAGACTGACAGACTGACAGACTGACAGACTGACAGACTGACAGACTGACAGACTGACAGACTGACAGACTGACAGACTGACAGACTGACAGACTGACAGACTGACAGACTGACAGACTGACAGACTGACTGACAGACTGACAGACTGACAGACTGACAGACTGACAGACTGACAGACTGACAGACTGACAGACTGACAGACTGACAGACTGACAGACTGACAGACTGACAGACTGACAGACTGACAGACTGACAGACTGACAGACTGACAGACTGACAGACTGACAGACTGACAGACTGACAGACTGACAGACTGACAGACTGACAGACTGACAGACTGACAGACTGACAGACTGACAGACTGACAGACTGACAGACTGACAGACTGACAGACTGACAGACTGACAGACTGACAGACTGACAGACTGACAGACTGACAGACTGACAGACAGACTGACAGACTGACAGACTGACAGACTGACAGACTGACAGACTGACAGACTGACAGACTGACAGACTGACAGACTGACAGACTGACAGACTGACAGACTGACAGACTGACAGACTGACAGACTGACAGACTGACAGACTGACAGACTGACAGACTGACAGACTGACAGACTGACAGACTGACAGACTGACAGACTGACAGACTGACAGACTGACAGACTGACAGACTGACAGACTGACAGACTGACAGACTGACAGACTGACAGACTGACAGACTGACAGACTGACAGACTGACAGACTGACAGACTGACAGACTGACAGACTGACAGACTGACAGACTGACAGACTGACAGACTGACAGACTGACAGACTGACAGACTGACAGACTGACAGACTGACAGACTGACAGACTGACAGACTGACAGACTGACAGACTGACAGACTGACAGACTGACAGACTGACAGACTGACAGACTGACAGACTGACAGACTGACAGACTGACAGACTGACAGACTGACAGACTGACAGACTGACAGACTGACAGACTGACAGACTGACAGACTGACAGACTGACAGACTGACAGACTGACAGACTGACAGACTGACAGACTGACAGACTGACAGACTGACAGACTGACAGACTGACAGACTGACAGACTGACAGACTGACAGACTGACAGACTGACAGACTGACAGACTGACAGACTGACAGACTGACAGACTGACAGACTGACAGACTGACAGACTGACAGACTGACAGACTGACAGACTGACAGACTGACAGACTGACAGACTGACAGACTGACAGACTGACAGACTGACAGACTGACAGACTGACAGACTGACAGACTGACAGACTGACAGACTGACAGACTGACAGACTGACAGACTGACAGACTGACAGACTGACAGACTGACAGACTGACAGACTGACAGACTGACAGACTGACAGACTGACAGACTGACAGACTGACAGACTGACAGACTGACAGACTGACAGACTGACAGACTGACAGACTGACAGACTGACAGACTGACAGACTGACAGACTGACAGACTGACAGACTGACAGACTGACAGACTGACAGACTGACAGACTGACAGACTGACAGACTGACAGACTGACAGACTGACAGACTGACAGACTGACAGACTGACAGACTGACAGACTGACAGACTGACAGACTGACAGACTGACAGACTGACAGACTGACAGACTGACAGACTGACAGACTGACAGACTGACAGACTGACAGACTGACAGACTGACAGACTGACAGACTGACAGACTGACAGACTGACAGACTGACAGACTGACAGACTGACAGACTGACAGACTGACAGACTGACAGACTGACAGACTGACAGACTGACAGACTGACAGACTGACAGACTGACAGACTGACAGACTGACAGACTGACAGACTGACAGACTGACAGACTGACAGACTGACAGACTGACAGACTGACAGACTGACAGACTGACAGACTGACAGACTGACAGACTGACAGACTGACAGACTGACAGACTGACAGACTGACAGACTGACAGACTGACAGACTGACAGACTGACAGACTGACAGACTGACAGACTGACAGACTGACAGACTGACAGACTGACAGACTGACAGACTGACAGACTGACAGACTGACAGACTGACAGACTGACAGACTGACAGACTGACAGACTGACAGACTGACAGACTGACAGACTGACAGACTGACAGACTGACAGACTGACAGACTGACAGACTGACAGACTGACAGACTGACAGACTGACAGACTGACAGACTGACAGACTGACAGACTGACAGACTGACACACTGACACACTGACACACTGACAGACTGACACACTGACACACTGACAGACTGACAGACTGACAGACTGATAGACTGACAGACTGACAGACTGACAGACTGACAGACTGACAGACTGACAGACTGACAGACTGACAGACTGACAGACTGACAGACTGACAGACTGACAGACTGACAGACTGACAGACTGACAGACTGACAGACTGACAGACTGACAGACTGACAGACTGACAGACTGACAGACTGACAGACTGACAGACTGACAGACTGACAGACTGACAGACTGACAGACTGACAGACTGACAGACTGACAGACTGACAGACTCACAGACTGACAGACTCACAGACTGACAGACTCATAGACTGACAGACTGACAGACTGACAGACTGACAGACTGACAGACTGACAGACTGACAGACTGACAGACTGACAGACTGACAGACTGACAGACTGACAGACTGACAGACTGACAGACTGACAGACTGACAGACTGACAGACTGACAGACTGACAGACTGACAGACTGACAGACTGACAGACTGACAGACTGACAGACTGACAGACTGACAGACTGACAGACTGACAGACTGACAGACTGACAGACTGACAGACTGACAGACTGACAGACTGACAGACTGACAGACTGACAGACTGACAGACTGACAGACTGACAGACTGACAGACTGACAGACTGACAGACTGACAGACTGACAGACTGACAGACTGACAGACTGACAGACTGACAGACTGACAGACTGACAGACTGACAGACTGACAGACTGACAGACTGACAGACTGACAGACTGACAGACTGACAGACTGACAGACTGACAGACTGACAGACTGACAGACTGACAGACTGACAGACTGACAGACTGACAGACTGACAGACTGACAGACTGACAGACTGACAGACTGACAGACTGACAGACTGACAGACTGACAGACTGACAGACTGACAGACTGACAGACTGACAGACTGACAGACTGACAGACTGACAGACTGACAGACTGACAGACTGACAGACTGACAGACTGACAGACTGACAGACTGACAGACTGATAGACTGACAGACTGACAGACTGACATACTGACAGACTGACAGACTGACAGACTGACAGACTGACAGACTGACGACGGACTGACAGACTGAGAGACTGACAGACTGAGAGACTGACAGACTCACAGACTGACAGACTCACAGACTTACAGACTGACAGACTGACAGACTGACAGACTGACAGACTGACAGACTGACAGACTGACAGACTGACAGACTGACAGACTGACAGACTGACAGACTGACAGACTGACAGACTGACAGACTGACAGACTGACAGACTGACAGACTGACAGACTGACAGACTGACAGACTGACAGACTGACAGACTGACAGACTGACAGACTGACAGACTGACAGACTGACAGACTGACAGACTGACACACTGACAGACTGACAGACTGACAGACTGACAGACTGATAGACTGACAGACTGACAGACTGACATACTGACAGACTGACAGACTGACAGACTGACAGACTGACAGACTGACAGACTGACAGACTGACAGACTGACAGACTGACAGACTGACAGACTGACAGACTGACAGACTGACATACTGACAGACTGACAGACTGACAGACTGACAGACTGACAGACTGACAGACTAACAGACTGACAGACTGACAGACTGACGACGGACTGACAGACTGAGAGACTGACAGACTGAGAGACTGACAGACTCACAGACTGACAGACTCACAGACTTACAGACTGACAGACTGACAGACTGACAGACTGACAGACTGACAGACTGACAGACTGACAGACTGACAGACTGACAGACTGACAGACTGACAGACTGACAGACTGACAGACTGACAGACTGACAGACTGACAGACTGACAGACTGACAGACTGACAGACTGACAGACTGACAGACTGACAGACTGACAGACTGACAGACTGACAGACTGACAGACTGACAGACTGACAGACTGACAGACTGACAGACTGACAGACTGACAGACTGACAGACTGACAGACTGACAGACTGACAGACTGACAGACTGACAGACTGACAGACTGACAGACTGACAGACTGACAGACTGACAGACTGACAGACTGACAGACTGACAGACTGACAGACTGACAGACTGACAGACTGACAGACTGACAGACTGACAGACTGACAGACTGACAGACTGACAGACTGACAGACTGACAGACTGACAGACTGACAGACTGACAGACTGACAGACTGACAGACTGACAGACTGACAGACTGACAGACTGACAGACTGACAGACTGACAGACTGACAGACTGACAGACTGACAGACTGACAGACTGACAGACTGACAGACTGACAGACTGACAGACTGACAGACTGACAGACTGACAGACTGACAGACTGACAGACTGACAGACTGACAGACTGACAGACTGACAGACTGACAGACTGACAGACTGACAGACTGACAGACTGACAGACTGACAGACTGACAGACTGACAGACTGACAGACTGACAGACTGACAGACTGACAGACTGACAGACTGACAGACTGACAGACTGACAGACTGACAGACTGACAGACTGACAGACTGACAGACTGACAGACTGACAGACTGACAGACTGACAGACTGACAGACTGACAGACTGACAGACTGACAGACTGACAGACTGACAGACTGACAGACTGACAGACTGACAGACTGACAGACTGACAGACTGACAGACTGACAGACTGACAGACTGACAGACTTGACAGACTGACAGACTGACAGACTGACAGACTGACAGACTGACAGACTGACAGACTGACAGACTGACAGACTGACAGACTGACAGACTGAAAGACTGACAGACTGACAGACTGACAGACTGACAGACTGACAGACTGACAGACTGACAGACTGATAGCCTGACAGACTGACAGACTGACAGACTGACTGACCGACTGACAGACTGACAGACTGACTGACCGACTGACAGACTGACAGACTGACAGACTGACAGACTGACAGACTGACAGACTGACAGACTGACAGACTGACAGACTGACAGACTGACAGACTGACAGACTGACAGACTGACATACTGACAGACTGACAGACTGACAGACTGACAGACTGAAAGACTGACAGACTGACAGACTGACAGACTGACAGACTGACAGACTGACAGACTGACAGACTGACAGACTGACAGACTGACAGACTGATAGCCTGACAGACTGACAGACTGACAGACTGACTGACCGACTGACAGACTGACAGACTGACTGACCGACTGACAGACTGACAGACTGACAGACTGACAGACTGACAGACTGACAGACTGACAGACTGACAGACTGACAGACTGACAGACTGACAGACTGACAGACTGACATACTGACAGACTGACAGACTGACAGACTGACAGACTGACAGACTGACAGGACTGACAGACTGACAGGACTGACAGACTGACAGACTGACAGACTGACAGACTGACAGACTGACAGACTGACAGACTGACAGACTGACAGACTGACAGACTGACAGACTGACAGACTGACAGACTGACAGACTGACAGACTGATAGACTGACAGACTGACAGACTGACAGACTGACAGACTGACAGACTGACAGACTGACAGACTGACAGACTGACAGACTGACAGACTGACAGACTGACAGACTGACAGACTGACTGACCGACTGACAGACTGACAGACTGACAGACTGACAGACTGACAGACTGACAGACTGACAGACTGACAGACTGACAGACTGACAGACTGACAGACTGACAGACTGACAGACTGACAGACTGACAGACTGACAGACTGACAGACTGACAGACTGACAGACTGACAGACTGACAGACTGACAGACTGACAGACTGACAGACTGACAGACTGACAGACTGACAGACTGACAGACTGACAGACTGACAGACTGACAGACTGACAGACTGACAGACTGACAGACTGACAGACTGACAGACTGACAGACTGACAGACTGACAGACAGACTGACAGACTGACAGACTGACAGACTGACAGACTGACAGACTGACAGACTGACAGACTGACAGACTGACAGACTGACAGACTGACAGACTGACAGACTGACAGACTGACAGACTGACAGACTGACTGACAGACTGACAGACTGACAGACTGACAGACTGACAGACTGACAGACTGACTGACAGACTGACAGACTGACAGACTGACAGACTGACAGACTGACAGACTGACAGACTGACAGACTGACAGACTGACAGACTGACAGACTGACAGACTGACAGACTGACAGACTGACAGACTGACAGACTGACAGACTGACAGACTGACAGACTGACAGACTGACAGACTGACAGACTGACAGACTGACAGACTGACAGACTGACAGACTGACAGACTGACAGACTGACAGACTGACAGACTGACAGACTGACGACAGACTGACAGACTGACAGACTGACAGACTGACAGACTGACAGACTGACAGACTGACAGACTGACAGACTGACAGACTGACAGACTGACAGACTGACAGACTGACAGACTGACAGACTGACAGACTGACAGACTGACAGACTGACAGACTGACAGACTGACAGACTGACAGACTGACAGACTGACAGACTGACAGACTGACAGACTGACAGACTGACAGACTGACAGACTGACAGACTGACAGACTGACAGACTGACAGACTGACAGACTGACAGACTGACAGACTGACAGACTGACAGACTGACAGACTGACAGACTGACAGACTGACAGACTGACAGACTGACAGACTGACAGACTGACAGACTGACAGACTGACAGACTGACAGACTGACAGACTGACAGACTGACAGACTGACAGACTGACAGACTGACAGACTGACAGACTGACAGACTGACAGACTGACAGACTGACAGACTGACAGACTGACAGACTGACAGACTGACAGACTGACAGACTGACAGACTGACAGACTGACAGACTGACAGACTGACAGACTGACAGACTGACAGACTGACAGACTGACAGACTGACAGACTGACAGACTGACAGACTGACAGACTGACAGGACTGACAGACTGACAGACTGACAGACTGACAGACTGACAGACTGACAGACTGACAGACTGACAGACTGACAGACTGACAGACTGACAGACTGACAGACTGACAGACTGACAGACTGACAGACTGACAGACTGACAGACTGACAGACTGACAGACTGACAGACTGACAGACTGACAGACTGACAGACTGACAGACTGACAGACTGACAGACTGACAGACTGACAGACTGACAGACTGACAGACTGACAGACTGACAGACTGACAGACTGACAGACTGACAGACTGACAGACTGACAGACTGACAGACTGACAGACTGACAGACTGACAGACTGACAGACTGACAGACTGACAGACTGACAGACTGACAGACTGACAGACTGACAGACTGACAGACTGACAGACTGACAGACTGACAGACTGACAGACTGACAGACTGACAGACTGACAGACTGACAGACTGACAGACTGACAGACTGACAGACAGACTGACAGACTGACAGACTGACAGACTGACAGACTGACAGACTGACAGACTGACAGACTGACAGACTGACAGACTGACAGACTGACAGACTGACAGACTGACAGACTGACAGACTGACAGACTGACAGACTGACAGACTGACAGACTGACAGACTGACAGACTGACAGACTGACAGACTGACAGACTGACAGACTGACAGACTGACAGACTGACAGACTGACAGACTGACAGACTGACAGACTGACAGACTGACAGACTGACAGACTGACAGACTGACAGACTGACAGACTGACAGACTGACAGACTGACAGACTGACAGACTGACAGACTGACAGACTGACAGACTGACAGACTGACAGACTGACAGACTGACAGACTGACAGACTGACAGACTGACAGACTGACAGACTGACAGACTGACAGACTGACAGACTGACAGACTGACAGACTGACAGACTGACAGACTGACAGACTGACAGACTGACAGACTGACAGACTGACAGACTGACAGACTGACAGACTGACAGACTGACAGACTGACAGACTGACAGACTGACAGACTGACAGACTGACAGACTGACAGACTGACAGACTGACAGACTGACAGACTGACAGACTGACAGACTGACAGACTGACAGACTGACAGACTGACAGACTGACTGACAGACTGACAGACTGACAGACTGACAGACTGACAGACTGACAGACTGACAGACTGACAGACTGACAGACTGACAGACTGACAGACTGACAGACTGACAGACTGACAGACTGACAGACTGACAGACTGACAGACTGACAGACTGACAGACTGACCGACTGACAGACTGACAGACTGACAGACTGACAGACTGACAGACTGACAGACTGACAGGACTGACAGACTGACAGACTGACAGACTGACAGACTGACAGACTGACAGACTGACAGACTGACAGACTGACAGACTGACAGACTGACAGACTGACAGACTGACAGACTGACAGACTGACAGACTGACAGGCTGACAGACTGACAGACTGACAGACTGACAGACTGACAGACTGACAGACTGACAGACTGACAGACTGACAGACTGACAGACTGACAGACTGACAGACTGACAGACTGACAGACTGACAGACTGACAGACTGACAGACTGACAGACTGACAGACTGACAGACTGACAGCCTGACAGACTGACAGACTGACAGACTGACAGACTGACAGACTGACAGACTGACAGACTGACAGACTGACAGACTGACAGACTGACAGACTGACAGACTGACAGACTGACAGACTGACAGACTGACAGACTGACAGACTGACAGACTGACAGACTGACAGACTGACAGACTGACAGACTGACAGACTGACAGACTGACAGACTGACAGACTGACAGACTGACAGACTGACAGACTGACAGACTGACAGACTGACAGACTGACAGACTGACAGACTGACAGACTGACAGACTGACAGACTGACAGACTGACAGACTGACAGACTGACAGACTGACAGACTGACAGACTGACAGACTGACAGACTGACAGACTGACAGACTGACAGACTGACAGACTGACAGACTGACAGACTGACAGACTGACAGACTGACAGACTGACAGACTGACAGACTGACAGACTGACAGACTGACAGACTGACAGACTGACAGACTGACAGACTGACAGACCTGACAGACTGACAGACTGACAGACTGACAGACTGACAGACTGACAGACTGACAGACTGACAGACTGACTGACAGACTGACAGACTGACAGACTGACAGACTGACAGACTGACAGACTGACAGACTGACAGACTGACAGACTGACAGACTGACAGACTGACAGACTGACAGACAGACTGACAGACTGACAGACTGACAGACTGACAGACTGACAGACTGACAGACTGACAGACTGACAGACTGACAGACTGACAGACTGACAGACTGAAGACTGACAGACTGACAGACTGACAGACTGACAGACGACAGACTGACAACTGAAAGACTGACAGACTGACAGACTGACAGACTGACAGACTGACAGACTGACAGACTGACAGACACTGACAGACTGACAGACTGACAGACTGACAGACTGACAGACTGACAGACTGACAGACTGACAGACTGACAGACTGACAGACTGACAGACTGACAGACTGACAGACTGACAGACTGACAGACTGACAGACTGACAGACTGACAGACTGACAGACTGACAGACTGACAGACTGACAGACTGACAGACTGACAGACTGACAGACTGACAGACTGACAGACTGACAGACTGACAGACTGACAGACTGACAGACTGACAGACTGACAGACTGACAGACTGACAGACTGACAGACTGACAGACTGACAGACTGACAGACTGACAGACTGACAGACTGACTGACAGACTGACAGACTGACAGACTGACAGACTGACAGACTGACAGACTGAAGACTGACAGACTGACAGACTGACAGACTGACAGACTGACAGACTGACAGACTGACAGACTGACAGACTGACAGACTGACAGACTGACAGACTGAAAGACTGAAAGACTGAAAGACTGACAGACTGACAGACTGACAGACTGACAGACTGACAGACTGACAGACTGACAGACTGAAAGACTGAAAGACTGAAAGACTGACAGACTGACAGACTGACAGACTGACAGACTGACAGACTGACAACTGACAGACTGACAGACTGACAGACTGACAGACTGACAGACTGACAGACTGACAGACTGACAGACTGACAGACTGACAGACTGACAGACTGACAGACTGACAGACTGACAGACTGACAGACTGACAGACTGACAGACTGACAGACTGACAAGACTGACAGACTGACAGACTGACAGACTGACAGACTGACAGACTGACAGACTGACAGACTGACAGACTGACAGACTGACAGACTGACAGACTGACAGACTGACAGACTGACAGACTGACAGACTGACAGACTGACAGACTGACAGACTGACAGACTGACAGACTGACAGACTGACAGACTGACAGACTGACAGACTGACAGACTGACAGACTGACAGACTGACAGACTGACAGACTGACAGACTGACAGACTGACAGACTGACAGACTGACAGACTGACAGACTGACAGACTGACAGACTGACAGACTGACAGACTGACAGACTGACAGACTGACAGACTGACAGACTGACAGACTGACAGACTGACAGACTGACAGACTGACAGACTGACAGACTGACAGACTGACAGACTGACAGACTGACAGACTGACAGACTGACAGACTGACAGACTGACAGACTGACAGACTGACAGACTGACAGACTGACAGACTGACAGACTGACAGACTGACAGACTGACAGACTGACAGACTGACAGACTGACAGACTGACAGACTGACAGACTGACAGACTGACAGACTGACAGACTGACAGACTGACAGACTGACAGACTGACAGACTGACAGACTGACAGACTGACAGACTGACAGACTGACAGACTGACAGACTGACAGACTGACAGACTGACAGACTGACAGACTGAACAGAAAAATTGCTCACACTCATCCGGCTCGTTGCCGCGCTGTGGCACCTCTTCCAAATTCCAAAAATTGCGTACCAGATCTTCCAAGCGCAGATCGTCCTCATCCAATTGACCGCAGAATGCAGACGGTGGTTGCACTGAGCTGGATGTTGTCGTTACGGGACCATACACAACCCAGCCCAGCCTGGTACGCTGAGCACATGGCTCATCAGGAGTTCCTCTCATGATATCACCTTCCACAATCTGTCCCCATACATCAGCTCCTACCAAAACATCGATGCATGCAGGTGTCGTAAACTGAGGGTCAGCGAGCTGAAGACCAGAAAGATGTTTCCAGCTTTCCCGATGAAGGCGTACCGCTGGTAGTTTAGATGTTATCGAAGGAAGTACTAACGCATTGATTTCCAGTGAATAGTTTGACAACATCGACTTGAGCGTAAGAAATACACTGCCATTTGTGCGCGCGTGAGAGATAGCGCCAATTCCTTCCACAGCCACATCATACTTCGATCTATGAAGATGCAATTGATTAGTTAAATGTTCGGTGATAAAGCTTACCTGCGATCCAGGGTCGCAGAGAATTCGAGCTATGCGCTGCTCCAAGGTTCCCATTGCCAGGACTCGCGCTGTTGCTAGCAACACATCACGCGGTAGTAGTCACGCTGATTGATTCGTATTTGCTGCGGCTGCTGCAGTGATTGCCGCTGAAGGCGCTGAGGGTTCTGGTGTTGACCATGTGGTTTCGCGGCAAAACATCGTGTGGTGTTTCCTTCCACAATGTCGGCATCCAGGTGAGGAACAACGTTGTGATGTATGGCCACTAATCAGACAGTTGAAACAAAGGCCAGAATTCTTCAACTCTGCGAAGCGTTGTTCGGGAGATTTACCTAACAGCCTTTGACAGCGGCTGATTCTATGCGGTCCCTGACAGTATGGACACCTTCCTCCATTGGCTGTAACGAGGTGTGACTTCGGTACCATAGGGGCGCGGACTTGACGAGTGATCGAACTATCCTTCCGATGAGGTGGTCGACCAAGCTCGGTAGCCAAACTCTGTGCTCGTTTTTCCAGAAAGACGAGTAAACCCGCTAGACTAGGAATCTCGGAAGAAGAACACACCATACACCACTCGCGTTGTGTAACAGGAGGAAGTTTATAAACGACTATTGGTACTACCATCGCATCCCATTGTTCCACCGGGAGCTTCATGACGCGGAGGGCTCGCAGCGATTCCTGAACGGTGTCTACTATACGCAGGAGTTCTTCTGACGTCTCTTCATGTGCCGGCTTGAGCTGTAGGAGACGAGACACATGATTTTCCGCCAACAACTTAGGATTATCAAAGCGTTTTGTCAATGCTAGCCACACTTCACTATAACCACCAGTGTACATTCCTCCAATTAATGGAACCTTAGCGGGATCAATTGCTTGTCTCAGCTTCGCAAGTTTATAAGCCTCTGGGAGCTCAGCTTTGTGAACCAATGTCTCGAAGGAGTCTCGGAACGCCAACCAATTGTGTAAAGTTCCGTCGAAAGGCGGAATTTTCACGGGATCTAGTCGCATATCCATGTTATGCGCCAGTGAAACGCTCTGTACCCGTGATGAACCAGCATTTGGGCTACCGACATGCGCTTCCCAATCTCTCGCCGCTGCGTTTCCGATGTCTAATTGTTTCAATCTGCGATTCAGGATCACACACGTCGAATTGTAGGACGTGTCTACATGTTCCCACAGGTTATCATGAGCTTCCATTTCCTTTTCCATTGCTGTGCTAACCAGAGCTTGATGATTTTCTACAAACCTCTCATAATGCGCCGTAATTGACCTAACCTCTTACTCCAACTGAGCATAATCCGCACCGCTAAGGTCTGCGCCAGCCACCCGTTCCTGAGCGCGCCGAATTGCATTGGCAGCCGATGTGCGTAAATTAAGGGATGCAGCCATCTCTAACACCACGAATTCCAACAAAATTATAGAAATACCCAAAAAATATCGCGAGAAATAATTAATTAAACGCAAGTGCTTACGTCCTCACAGGAGGCACCAAAAAATGTAAGGGATTAAATTAAAAAACTCGGATACTCAAAATGCGTGTGCACTGCTCGAAGTTTATTGCCAGAAGAAGGATAAATTACAAAAAGAAGGAAGTCGGCCATGTCACTTGTCAAAAACATATTTACAAGAAAAACGACATCTAGGCCTTGAAGACAATAACGAGTGCTATGTTACAATCGCTAGTACGTTATAGTGATGGGACATATAAGAAGTAATCTTAAACAAAGGGTATTCATGTAACGGCGGAAAACTCAGATAAACCTTAGAAACCAGATAATTTTATCTCCGTAGAAATGAACTGTCAAAATTTGTATTGTAAAAATACTCTGCAAGTCAGATAAAATTGTCTCAAGAATATGATGTAGAAAGAGAATAAATAAACCTCATAAATTTATTTCAAAGAACATCTGATTATTTCCTACATTTACGCCAGTATTTTTAAGGCGGTGTTCATGCAAACGTCTGGCGTAAAATTATTTCGTTTTTAAATGTATGAAAGTTATTCATGTCTACTGATTTGAAGTGATATTTTTTTATGGGAGGGTAAACCGATGCGTTACATCATTCCTTTCTCTAAATTAAATTATGAAATAAAATTACTTGGCGAATTTGTTGGGTTTGAACTGGGTACATCTGGATTTATAGTTGTATGCTCAAGCCACTAGGCTATTTGGAAGTTGAATAACGTGTAGTAGTAATTTGTTAACTAAATTTAATAATAAATTTATAAGCCCTTGAATCTGGAGCAAGATAATACGTTTGTACATTAGTTGATTTTCAAACATATAATTAAATGCCCAATGTTGATAAACAAAACAAAAACAATTTGTTTGATATCGGAGGATGAAATTGAAATCCCAGTAGGGTCGTATGAAATTGTTGATATTGCATTATACTATGTTTGCTAAGGAATTATTAATGCGCAAATCTACCATATCTCTAAGTACGAGTATGTAAGCCAATAATAAAGCAATGGTTTTATTTTAACTACTTAAATGAGTGCAAATTTACAATACAAAATGTATAAAACCTGTGTTTGCCAGCCATCGTTCATAATTCCCGAGAGGTAGCGCGGATTCGAATCACACATGTGAAAATAAATATTTTTTTTAAAGTAATAACTTCTTATGTGCAGGTAAACCGCTTCGTTACGAAAAGAAAATAATTTTATCTTTTTAAGAGGGGACCTAGAAATCTGAAATTTTCAGGAATGACACAGTGTATTGACTTGAATGTTTGGTAAGCATGTTGGATTCCTAGAATGTAACTAACCACAAGAATATTAAGAAGGTTACACATATCAGTCATTTACATTTGACTGGTTTCATAAATATATTTGATTTTTCTTAATTAATAAGCAGACAATAACAATATGACTATTATGTTCATGCATCAAATCATTACTCTATGAGCTATACAAGCTTTGCAATCTTTATTTCAAAACAGAAGAAAAACATTCAAAATTGCCTGCCTACTCCTACTCGTATTTTTTTTTTTAAACTATTCGCGCACTCAAGGGGTTATGAATATGCTTAAAATGTTTATACACAGTGCGAGCGATTAGGAAAATGGGATAGGATTAGACAGGAGATACCGATGGACATTGGTTTTAAATGCCTGATTATCGCAATGGGAGGGAAAAATTCGGTCGGGTAAAGCATTGCACATTCGTGTTGTGCGGCTAAAGAAAGAATCTCTATACTTGAGAGTACGTCCGAAGTTGGGCTCAAGGGTAAATTGATGGGCTTTCCGAGAAGCGCGAGTGTTACGGTTGAATAGTTTAAGGGGAGGAATGCAACTGGCTATTTCAATAGAACACTGTTTATTACAATACCGATAAAATAATGAAAGGCATGAAACATTGTTTCATCACCTATCATTTTTAAAGCTCTTTTTTGGATTCTGTCCAGGAGACTTAAGTGCGTTATGGGAGCACCTGCGCAAATATGACAATTGTACTCAAGCTTTGGACGAATGAAGGCTTTATAGATTACAGCCAGACCAAAAGGGGATAAATATTTCTTGCTTCGTCTCAGAAAACCCAAACATCTTGCATCATTTTTGGCGACGTCGAATATGCGTTCATTCCACAAAAGGTGGTGATGCAAATACCGAGAACTGAAAGTTGTTCGGTTTCCTCGATGCAAGCGCCGCTAATTGACAACGGCATTGGGGGAGGGTCCCGCTTTAACGACAGAAGACAGCATTGGGTTTTTGAAGCATTAAATTCTACGCGGTTTTTTATTCCCCATTCGACAATGCTGTCTAGATCAGAATTTAATGAGCCAATCATACGCTGCCGTTCAAGTTCCACATCCGAAGGACATTGATGAGAATCTTAAAACGAGTATGAAAAGCTGAGGGTACTGTCGTCAGCAAAACAGTATATTGGATTAGAAGTTTCAGACAAGAGATCATTGATCAAAATGAGAAAGAGAGTCGGAAACAGAACGGAGCCTTGGGTCACACCAGCATTTATTGTATGAATATCAGACTTGAACCCGTCCAATACAACTTGTATTGAGCGATCCGAAAGGTAATTTCTAATCCAACGAAGAAGAGGTTCTTCGATACCAAATGTACGCATTTTCGATAAGAGAGCCTGATGCCAAACTCTATCAAATGCTCTTGAAATATCAAGCGCAATAATCTTACTTTCTCCAAAACGATGTCAAGATTTGTGCCACTGTTCGGTGAGATATACCATCAGATCATCAGTGGACCTATTGACTGTCGGTCATTAAGGAGCTTTCGTTCTTCATGATATTTCTTAAGCTGATAGTTAATCAGTGTTTCCATGACCTTGGAAAGAAGGGACTTAAGTGCAATTGGACGGTAGTTAGAGGGTAAAGAAGATTCGCCTTTTTTAGGGACAGGCTGGACAAATGCTGTTTTCCACCCACTCAGAAAGAGACCAGTAGAGTAGGACAGATGGAAAAGCTTACGCAGTGGTTTTGCCAGCGTAGAAAAACACCTCTTCAGAACAATAGGGGAGATACTATCTGGACCAGCGGATTTGTGTATGTCAAGATCTTTAAGAACTCTAGCAACTGCACGAGTACGAAAGAAGATACGTCCCATGAAACTGTTTATGCTCTCAAGTACAGGAGGAGTCATGACACTTTGTGGAAGCGTAGCATTAGCAGCAAACTGATCTGCTAGCAAATTTGCTTTTTCTTGTACGCTTACCACAGGAGTGTAATTGGAAACGAGCGTTGGAACCGACGAGCAGGTGGAATTTCGTACGTTTTTTACAAATGACTAAAAAATTTTACTACCTTTGGGACATTGTACTATTTTTTGCCTTAATTTTTGCTCATGTAGAAATTTGGTTCTTTGAATATGACTATTACAAGTCTTTCTCGCTTGTTTGAACTTATTCCGGTTTTCCTCAGTTGGGTTGGCTTTATAACATCGGAGACTTACATCTCTCAACCTGATCAACTCCTTACAGCTCAAATCGAACCATGAGTTTTCTTTTGGTTTGATGCTTTTGGTTTTGTTCGGTATAAAGGCTTTCATCCCCTTAAGAATTATATTTGTAATCGTATTAGCGCTGGAGTTAACGTCACTATCGAGGAAGCATAGTGACCAGTTAAAGATCCTGAAGAAATTATTCAGACCGTCCCAGTTGGCTTTCTCGTATTGCCATACGGTCCTCTTCGGAATGCTTTCTTTAACTGAGAACTTTGAGCACGAGAAATTGGCTGATATGATACAATGGTCCGATGTGCCTAGAGGCGATAACACACTAATAGTATATTTACCAGGTAGAGATGTAAGAAACAAGTCTAAGGTGTTGGCGGAGTGACCTGCAATGTCAGGTATTCTTGTTGGCTCAGTAACCAGCTGAGTCAGATTATTCACCGCAGAAAAGAGCTCAACATACCTTCCTTCGGGTGTTGTCTGGCCAGAATAGCGTAGCCACTTGGAATTGTGTACATTGAAATCGCCCGTAACAACGATTTCACTGTGCGGATATTGGGAAACAATTCTTTGGATAGAGTCGGACAGCGCATCGAATTCGTTAAAAGTCGAAGTACTGTCCAAGCTTGGGCAACGATAAATAAAGCATGTGTGAATGATGTGCTTATGGACGGTAAATTTGAACCACATGAAGTTAAAATTTGTATTCAAGCAATGGCCATATTGTGGTTGAAGCTGATAAGCAACATCTTTTCGCAAATATACGGCGATACCATGATGTGGAAAAAAGAGTGGCACTAAACTATATCCTTGTAGGCTAAATTCTGAGGGATCTGAATCTTCACCTACTTGGGTTTAGCTTAGTGCAAGAACAGCTGGCCTGCTGTTCGCAGTATGAACTTACGCAGCATAGAAATTCTTCCTAAGCCCACGTATGTTACAATACTCTACCTTGAATTCACTACCCATTACCAAAAAATAAACATAAATAAAATCAATTCAGACAGTTAACTATGCTAATATTAGGTTTGGGTACCAAATAGGACTTCACAATACAATTACTACTAGTGTTATGCCTTAGAAGCAATTGAATTGATCCGCCCCTGTATTCCCAAAGCCAATAACAGCAATATATCTGATATTACTTTGACTTAATCATTACCTACATTGTGTGGGATGACCACACACTACATGTAATGATCAAGTCAAAGCAACTGCGAATGACTATGAAGGGGAAGGAAAGGAATTTTACCGCTCGCTTTGTGGTGTAAATGTTGATGGTGAGTGCATCATATTGGGTTTTATTTTATTTTTTTTTTGTGTTTTTGTGATTAATTTGTATTTAATATTTTTTAGCACATAGAACGCTGGCAATAGCACTGACACTTGTTTAAATTTTAATTTTATATTTTTTTTTGGGCTATTTTCTTTTTATTTTTGGAATAAGTTTTGGTTTTGTATTTTTTTTTTTCGATTTTATTGTGATATTTTTTTAGGGGGAAGAAGGGGCAACTGGATAGCGAGCGGGTCACTAGACTTTCCGACACACGTCTGTTCGCGATGATGGTAAGATCGGAACTATCATCGATGTTCAGTGTAGAAGAACAGTTATGTTTGAAAATTAATTAAAAAAGAAAAGATGTGGTTGTTTTGAGCTTATATCATCTGTTCTAATAGTTCAATATTTAAGGCTTGGGTCCTAAAATTGAGGAAAAATTTAAGGCTGTATGCCGGTATAAAAATAATAAGAATGTGTTCTACTATATATATAGCTTAATAGGGTTTTTTGACATTCTCAGGCCCATTTGCACCTTAAGTATTTAAGTTCTACTTAAGCACTTATGTGACAGCTCACGCAGAGGAAAAAGTAGCTCATAAGCGTTTCAATTTTCACATAAATATTTATGATTCTTATCAGCAAACGGTCTTAAATGCAGAAGTTGATGAAAAATTTCAATATTTTTAAAACCAGTATTCCACAATGTTATTGCCCAGCCATCGTCTACAAAACTGCTAGCATAAGTATATCGATAAATAACCGTATACATATAGCGTCACGGCGACAGTCTGTCTGGCTTCCCTTTCTCTCACGCATACGGAGAATTTTTGAAATTAATCAAATTAACGAATAACTTTTTAAGCTTTTTTAAAGTTAAACAATTTCAATCTTAAATAGTTCAACTTAAATTAGTTTAGGTTATCACTTCTGTCGGGCGTCCCGAGACGCACGTTATTTTTAAGTATGAATGAACTGAAATAGGACTTCCCTTTTATTAATGTGGGTTTCCATTGATAAATTTATATTTTGATCTGTAAAATAATTTTTTTCGTAAGGAATCGAATACGTTTTCAGATTGATCTTTATTTGCCATATTATTGGGATATTTCTTTCTGCGAACCAGCTAGCGCTATCAGCTACCAAATATTGACTCGAACGTTGTTTTTAATTTTAGGTTTGTAAGTCCGAAAATGAGTTTGACGAATAAAAACTATTTTTATTCTTTCTTGCAACCGAAAATGATGGCTGTCAATTATGATGCATATTGGTGTTAGTAAAGAGGGGTAGATCTGCCGAAAGATCCAGATCTGCAAAATTGAATTTAAAATCAAAAAAATAATCAAATTTGTTGGCCAATCGAAGGCAAAAATTGTCAAAATCAGTTTTCTGACAGATCTAAATCAACAATAAATTGATTTTTGTTACCAAACGAAAACCGCATAAGTGTATTTAATAACGCGGAATTACGGATTTTTTCAGCAAAAAAAAAACAATATTGATGCATTGCCAAAACGGCCACGTATGTATTATTTAAACAGTGATGAAGAATGATCTGCGATGTTCTTTTGTTCAGATTGAAAGTATTTTTTTTTGTAAAGCTTTATGAAGCTTATATTGCAGGAAGAAGCAGTTATGGTTTATGTTTTGTGTTTTTGTTTGTTCATTTTATGTATGGTTCCAATTTCGATTAATAAAACTCTAAAACAAATATTTTAGTGTTTTTTTTTAAATCATAGAACGTAACCCCCCTTTTTGCACTGGTTTCTTGTATCGTTTAACACGATTTCGCTTAACACAGTATTTTTCAGGAACATAACTCACGCATTAAGTGAGGCCTACCTGTATATGGAGATGGACGAACACGGGCAGTGGCGGATCTAAAAAAACCAGTGATTTCAATTTTCAAGTGTTAAATTTATTATTCACATCTGGTTAATCATTAAAATTATAACAAAAAAAAACTAGATTAAACAACGAACCAATGGTAAGTGAATACATGTACAAAAAATTGATAGGTATTTGTCGCTGTATATTTTTCAAGTGTTAAGTAGAACTAGACTAAGTACAACAAACATAGTGTGTGTTATATGTGTTGTAGGTATATATTATTATTTTTGTCTATTAAAATAATTTTCGGAAATGATGCAGACATCAAAAAAGGACTTATTTTATTATAATAAGTGATAATGCTGTATTGGATTTAACATTGATATTAGTACCGACCTATATATAAGCAAAATAATTTCTTAAGCTGCATCCAATGTTAGATACCGCAAATATAATAGGTACATATGTATACCTACCTAGACCTCGTAACGTCGCGTCGTCGTGACGGTCTGCGCCGTTCCCTTACTATGAAAATATCACAAAACCTGACCTGCCTAACCTTTTCTAGTTATAATGCTTTTAGTAGTGGTGTAAGGAATCGTTAATAATCGTGACAAAGCATATTTTTGGATTTGCATACTTTAAGGTAATTTTTGGGCTTTAGTGCCGATAATAAAACAGTAATAATTTCAGGTTTCACTACCGATGCGTGCAGATGTTCAAAACTCGAGAAAAAATATATAATATTTTATAAATACGAGAATGTTCGTGTTTTTCGGTAAAGCTTTAGAATATTTGTATGTAAATTATAACATTTTTCGTAGAAAATTTATTTAAATCATACAGAAAGGGATGTGTTTATTTTAAGAAAAAAAAAGTCAAATTAAATTTTATCACAATTGGGTGTCTCTAAAAAATGTTGTTTTCCATGTTTTTGGACAGAATTAAATAAAACTCGCACTAGTGAGAATACATCTCAAACCAAACAAAGAAGACTGGAAGACTGCAGCAACCATATGCTCAGGAAAAAGAATTGAGTGGGCGATTAGCACCTTTCAACCCTTTAAGTCACCAGGGGTAGATGGTATCTTCCCAGCCCTTTTGCAAAAGGGCAAAGAAGATCTAATGCCCTTAATTATTAGTAGTCTCAGAAGTAGCATTGCTCTTGGGTACATACCATGCCCGTGGAGAAGAGCTAAAGTAATCTTCATTCCAAAAATTGGGAAAAAGGATACAACCCATACAAAGTCTTTCAGGCCAATAACCTTAACATCCTTCATACTGAAAACTTTAGAGAAATTAATAGACAACTTCATAAGCTCGGAACTTTTAGTTAAACGGCCTCTCAATCAACAACAACATGCCTATAGAGCAGGTAGATCTACAGAAACGGCCCTATACGTGCTCACTAACTCCTTAAAAAAGCTTTAAATGCAAGGGAAACGGCATTAGCTGCCTTCCTAGATATAGAAGGTGCTTTTGACAACACCTCCCATGATGCAGTCAACAAAGCTCTTGTTAGGAAGTGTGTACCCATCACCATAACCAGATGGATTAGTGAAATGTTAGTCAGTATAAAAGCGGAGGCAACTGCAGGAACTACGGTTCGGAGCATAAGCACCACAAGAGGATGTCCTCAGGGAGGGGTATTATCATTCTTGATTTGGAGTCTTGTAGTGGACGAACTGCTAGAAAATCTGAACTCTCAAGGTATACACTATATTGGCTTTGCCGATGATATAGTTATTACAACCCTAGGGAAGTTTGAAGAAACTTTATGTGATATAATCCAACGAGAATTAACAATCACAGGGAAAAATGTGTCTTTCTGTAGGACTAAATATCAACCCTACAAAAACCATGATTATACCATTTACCAAGAAAAGACTTCTACCACACATGAAACCTATCCGAGTAGCTGGCGAAGTAGTAGAAACTATGAGGGAGATAAAATACCTACTTAGGTATCACACTAGATAGTAAACTCCTCTGAAACAAACATGTAGAATCAACCGTCGGGAAAGCCACAAAGGCCCTAATGTTATGCAAGAGACTTGCAGGCAAATCTTGGGGTTGCAAGCCGAGAATCATTAGATGGATGTACACTATGATGGTAAGTCCCATCATTACCTATGGTGCGGTCGCATGGCACAAACGAACCGAAATATTAACAGCTAGGAAATCTCTAGAGAAATTACAAAGGCTCTCATGCTTAGTCATAACTGGATCAATGAGAACCTGCCCTACATCAGCCAAGGAGGTTATACTTCATCTGTCTTCTATACATGAGGTTATTGGAAGTGTTGCAAAGGGAGCCATTATGAGATTTGCCAAAGAGGGAAATTGGACTGGAAAATGTATAGCTCTCAGGGAAAGAGACAACATTCAGAAGTTTTCAGTAAAAGACCTTATTGACATTCCAAGAGATGGTACGATTAAAAAATATAACTTGGAGAAAAACTTTCAAACGAAGTTTAGTAGCAAGAAAGAGTGAGTAGGGGAAACACTATAAATTAAAAAGACATCTAAACATCCTTGGCTTTAATAAGTAGTGCCATATGCAGGTTCTGTGATTTAAAAGAGGAAACGCATCAAAGGAAAAAACACATTGGACGATACCAGGAAAAAACACATTGGACGATACCATCTCTAAAAAACTTCAAATACTCAAATTCATGAGGGAAATAAATTTGTAGGAAGAGCTGTAAAATGAGCTATCCTCACCCAGCTCTTGACCTTAGATGTCAAGATCGGAGTGCAACAACAACATAGTAATATTCATTCATGTTATTGAACAAAAAAATCTGCCAAATGGGTCTGTTAAATACAAAAGTAGTTAAGGGTGTTCGGTAACAACAAAATCAATTCGATTTTTGATATTCTGAACTCAAAAGTTGATACATTCATACAAATATGTGCATAAGTTACGAATGACATTATACGTACAGAGTAATCGAGTAGTTTTAATGAAATGTTTTTAGTTTGAATATATTATTATTTAATCGTACGTACATAAGTAACAAATTAAAATTAAGAACAATGTAACAAAATTACAGAGTAATACAACTTATTTATGTTTCATTTATTAGAAACAGATTTTTAATGTTTTATTTATATCTGCATCTTAGAGATAAATTTTTCTTTTTATAATCACACCAACAAAGTATGTCTTATAGACACCATACAATTATCTTGACAACTATTTTTCGTGTTTTAACATGCGACCCAAAAAATCGCTCTTTCTAAGATTTTATGTAAAGAAAAAACGACAAATAATTATCAATTTTTATCTAAAAAATTAATCAAAATAATCACTGAAAAGTAAAGATTACTTGGGAAAAAGTACTGAAAGTAACGATTACTCAAAAGTAACGACTCTTTACATCATAGATATTTAAATTAAATAATTCTGAATTTTATTTCTGTCTTCAAATTTATTTTTGGTTTTGGTGTAGGGTGATTTTATAAAACCAATCAAGAAAAGAAGCGGATCGGTTCTAGTGGGTCTTTAAGACAAATACACTCCTTTTTTACAAAAAAAAACTAGACTTGAGCCTGAACAATCTGTCGGAGAAAATATTTCATCTCCTACGCCCACAAACAACTCTGAAGATCAAATTTATTTTGCTTCAGATATCGAATGCTCCGTAAAGAGTAAAAATATGATTGATTCTATCAAAGCAAATCTTCTCGAGAATCACTGGATTCCACCTCCTACTTACGAATTCCCGTATTGTGTTGTTACAAAGAAGGGAAAAGAAACTAAAAAGTATGCCCAGAGATCACATCTTCAAAAATTTCATTGGCTTGTCTTAACAAGAAAAGTTAAGGGGTTATATTGCAAGTATGTCATGTTTATGTGTAGAGCTTTTAGAATTTTAGTCTTACAAGCAAATTATTTCATTCAATAAATACTGTTCTCTCTTTGCCTTTGGCTCAGGAAGTGGTCTCCAAACTAATACCCCTCTTCTACGCCTTGTTAAAGAACCATTGAAAGCGTTTGATAACCTTTTGGAGAAAAGGGAGCACTTACAAAGCAACAAAAACATGGATACCATGAGCTCGCTGTTAAAGCAGGAAAACATTTTTTGCAAGTGTATCACGATCCTCAGAAGGATATTTCTAATATTATTTGTTGACAGCGAGCTGAAAAAGTAAAAGAAAATAGAGATCGCTTAAGACCTATAGTATGTACCATAATCTTCTGTGGTCGTCAAAACTTGCCACTGCGTGGTCATAGGGACGACAAAAAATTGTTTCATGACAAATATGATGAAGATGTCAAAGAAAGCCATGTAGTGCATGAGGGCAACTTAAGAGCTCTCTTTAAGTTTCGTATTGAATTTGGTGATTTAATCTTATCCCAACACCTTGAGACAACAAACGCCAATGCTACTTACATTAGCAAAACAGAAATGCTTCAGCAACAATGAAGAAGGTTGTAGCTTTTGCAAATGCATCAGCCAAACGTCACGAAGTATTTGAAGAAGAAATGGGATGAGCGGCATTAAAGGGGCTGTGGGAAACACGATGGGTTGAGAGACATGACGGCTACTTAATATTTCAAGGTCTGAGCCTCGTCAATATTTGTAATGCTCTGGAGAGCATTTCCTCTTGGGAGGACAGTTAGACAGCGTGTGAGGCACAGTGTCTTCAACAAGCCCTCCAAAGTTCGAAATTTATAGTTGTATCTGTTTGTTTATGCAACGTCTTAGGTATATAGAAATATAATACATCAAAAATTATTTTATTAATTATTAATATATTTCCGGTGTTACTGTTGCGATTTATTTGCAAGGCTCATTAGACCTTGTAAAGGCAGATGCTGTTAATAATATTCTGAACATATTGGAAAAAAAAGAAAGGAAGCTACTTGTGTTTTTGAGAAATTGGTTTTAGAAGCAAAAAAGATAGGCAAACAACTTGACGCTGAGATAAGAAGGATTACTTCGAAACAAATTCATAGAGATAACAATCAGCCAGCTCAATCAGCAGAGGAATATTTTCGAAGAACAATATATATTCCTCTGCTGGATTCAATACTCTCTGACCTTAAAAATAGGTTATCACAAGATGTGTTATCATTATTTCATCTGGGTGTTTTTTTTTCCAAAAATAGGAAAAAACAGAAACTGATTTGGACTCTGTGCGTAGAGCAACAACTTTCTACACCAGGATGTTGAATAATCCTCCAGTTTCAATGGTTAACCAAGAATTTCAGCTGTGGGTAAAAAAATGGCAAAGAGAAGCTGCAAATGGCCAATTTTTTCCGGATAGTCTTCCAAAAATATTTGATGTTTGTGATACGTGTCTGTATCCAAACATACACATATTGCTGGAAATACTTGCTTCGCTTCCTGTGAGTGTAGCAACGTCAGAGAGATCATTCTCGATACTGAGACGTCTTAAGACCTGGCTTCGCGCAAATATGCGAGAATATCGCCTCACTGGTCTTGCCCTTGTGAACGTTCATCGAGAAGTTCAAATAGATGTCGATTCTATTATTACAAGATTTGAACAGAAAAAAGAACGCCGATTAGACTTTGTTATATGATTGTGCTAAATATGTGATGATCTTTTTTTTTGCTAATTTTTCATAATCTTCAAATTGTTATGAATGTATCACCAATTTCCATTGAATTAAAATAACTTGTTTAAAAACTGATTTTGGTTTAATAGAATATTTATAAAATGTTGAACTTGGATTCTTTTTTATTAATTTCGGCCGGTGAGATAAAAAAGTGCTGTTACCCCCCCCCCCCCCCAAACTAAATTTCTGGATCCGCCTTGAACACGGGGTGAATCAGACAAGCCTAGCCAGTTAATGTGACATGGCAAATTGCCATTTAGTAGCATTGAAAGACCAATTTATTTATTTATGTCCAAAAGCATAATTATATATAGTTGTATTCAGACGCACTGCGAAAATCTAGAGAAGGATTTTTGTATGCATTTCGTTGGAATAGAAGTCGCTCATCTTTGAGACTTTGTTTAGCCTTTCGGAAAAAGGTGACTTTGAGACTTTTAAAGGATACTCATTTAAAAAAATATTATCGAAATGTCAAAATGTTGTTTTTTGCCTCACGAGTCTGTTTTATACGTTTTCTTCGTGCTTCACACAAGACTCCACAACCCACATTTTTCTTTCCAACAAACTGCTGAGATGCCGTACTCTATCTTTTTAATCTCGACATGCGGCTTATCTTACATCTTTTTAGTACCAAGAAATACGAATGCAACTAAGACTAAGGATTAGAACAAAACCGAAACCGAGCCGAGACTGCACATTAAGATATTCTCGGGAAAAAGGCGAGATCAAGACCGAGACGAGACTTGGTTAGGCGAGACCGAGACCGAAACTGAGACGAGACTGAAATTTTTCGATTTTGACCAGACCGACATGAGACCAACAAAAGTCTCGCCTGGTCTCGTCTCGTTGCAAGCCCCAATGAATATGATGATACAGCATTTTGATCATCCGCTTATGGGTAACTGTGCATTTACAGGTGCGATAACTTACCTTTATATAGTTTTTGTTTATTTTACACAAATATCAATTTTGTTTAAGACAACAGTTGTGTTACTTCTACTTTCAAATACAATATTTTCCTAGCGATTTTGGTAT
Organism: Philhelius pedissequus; assembly: GCA_910595825.1. Classification (NCBI taxonomy): domain Eukaryota; kingdom Metazoa; phylum Arthropoda; class Insecta; order Diptera; family Syrphidae; genus Philhelius; species Philhelius pedissequus. The sequence goes on along the minus strand of OU343160.1, from coordinate 214,998,211 downwards.
TCAAAATTTAAAAACTCTTAAAACATCCTGAAAAGTCTTCAAAGTGCATAACGCACTATCAACTAAAAGAATTTTATCCTTTTAATGTATGGACCTAGAAATCTGAAGTGTTCAGCAATGATAGGGCATATTACGATGAATGTTTCGTAAAAAAAATTGGATTCCTAAAATGTCAATAACCTTAAGAAAACTGTAATATTGAAAAAATTGCATATACGAGTATCAGTCAATTACTTTTGACTGGTTACATGAATAGATTTGTTTTTTTTTTGTAGTAATAAGAAGACAATATGACGATTATTTCGATGTATCAAACATTACTCTATGAGCTAGACAAACTTTGCAATCTTAATTTCAAAACAATTGCCTGCCAGTTCGACTCTTATCATCGATGTAGAAGAACAGTTATGTTTGAAAATTCATTAAAAAAAGATCTGGTGGCTGTTTTGAGCCTTTATCGTCAGTTCTAGTAGTGCAATATTTAAGGTTAAGGTCTTAAAATTGAGGTAAACCTTGGTCTATATGCCGGTATAAAAATAACAAGAATGTGTCCCAAAATATATATATCTTAGGGCCTCATTATGAGTAGCAAATCAAACTTAAAATCTGTATTTGATAGTTTCGTATTACGAATAGCGACTCGCTCCAACTTAGCTCTCTTCAAATGTCAAAACCTTAGCGAATTTGATTATCGAGGGATTACGAGCGAAGTAGCGAATCTTCGCTACTTTAATATTATTAATATTAAATTTATTTGATATAATATCGAATCAAAATATTTAGTGATAACTTTAGCGAATTGTTGTGCCGGGAAACATTTTCTAATTATTGTTGATAAAAGTTTCAAATTTACTTGTATTAACCTGTAGCTAGTTGTTTTTCGTAATGACCCACAAAATAAAAGAGGTATTGATGTGAAAATTGTGAATATTGTTAAATAAATAAAAATAATAACTTATCATAAGGACCAATGCAAAGCAATTGCAAAACTAGTTAGTTTGATGGTATCGAATCCGGACGTATGTATGTAAAGGTATAGGTGTGTTTGGTTCGAAGAAGAACCAAAAATATTATTGGGAACAATTTCCTGTCGAATTAAACTCTCTTGAAGCTCCCATTCGTGATGGAAAAGAGTTGCATGCGTTAGTAAGAAAATGTTTTATTGTTTGCACCTATAAGATTGTTTTTGTACATAGGTTTGGTTGGACTATTAAGTTAAAGCTGAAACAAAAATTTCAGTTAAGTAAAAAATTTGACTGCTACTGCTGGCGGGCCATACTGTCAAATTTCGATGTCGCCTGACACAGTTGACTGTGAAAGTCCCAAACCAAAATCATTACCGACACAGTTTTGCCAGCAACTACATATGCTTTATTTGGTTGGGGACATTCAAAAAAGCATCCTTGTTCAATCGGAAGTACAAAACAAATCTAATGGAAGACAAAACATTGCTTTTTTGAATAATTAATTAAATTTTGTTGACTTACACATTGTTAGGTTGTTCTAAGGTATTGGAAATATAACGAATGTTTTTTCTCAGCCGGCCCGTGCTAATTTTTTTTTTGCATTTTGGTTTCAAGCTCAATCACCTCAAAAAATAAAATGTTGCTTAACATAAATTGTCTGTATTTTAATTAAATCGTCGAAAAAAAAAATCAGGCACACAAAACAAAAATTCACATACAATTTAACGCAGCACAAACAACATTTGACGTTTCATATATGTTTTCTAATTGGAATATATTTTTCGCACCATTTATTTTTATGCGAACGATAAAGTTCGCTATTAATAATACTATACTATGATAATCGAAGTTCGCTAAATTGTTCGCAGATTATCGAATGTTCGTCGATTGTTCTATTCGCTATTCGTGATTAGGGCTTTAGAGGGGTTAAAAGAACAAATTTATTCGATTTTCATTCGCTTTTGACATTATAAGTGAATGAAAAAATTCAATATTTGTAAAAAGCAGTGATCCACAAACTTATTGTTCCAGTCATCGCCTACAAAAGTGCTGGCGTAAGCACATAGATATATGCATCAGGAAATGCGTATTGTGGTAATATACTTACAAATGTATGAATTAAATTAAAGCTAAATTAAGTTGTTGAAAGTCTAGACAGTATCTTATGTATATTGTATACGCACATATGTATGTATGTAAATGCTTAGATCCTTACAAATGGAGTTGATATCTCTAATATGATGGGTAGGTTTTCTATATATACACATGTCATATAAGAATACACATCTATACATAATAATATGTAGGAAACGGATTTAGACTTTTGGTGGCATCTTATCTGGACACCTATTTTTTTTGTAATTCATTTTTATTTATTATTACCTTATAACTATCTTCAAGCTAGACAACAATTCATAAAACCAGCCTTATTATCAATAACTTACAACTAATTTACCTGCCCTTTACATGCGCTCTAAATTAAACTATAACTCTTATAACTAATGTCTTTCGACATAAAAACTATTTTAATTAATTCTAATTATTTTATTTTTATTTAACCAAGAAAACTTATTAAAAAAAAACTCGGTATCTTAGCATATTTTTATTTTTTACTTATAAACTAAACCCAAAGCTAGACTAAAAATAATTAAAACTAGATAAGTTGTACCTAGTTTTAATTATTTTTAGTCTTATACTATACTAACTAAAAATAACTTAAACTACTAAAAATACCTAAAACTACCCAAAACCACTTAAAACTTCTTAAAAACTAGAACAGCCACAGCAGCATTGTTTTGTAGTTTTTTTATTTTTTTTTTATATTTTGCATACGCATGCAGGCACACAGCTACATGCACCCCACACTTACATGTACATACGTACATACATATACGTACGCACATACATGTATATACCCGCAGATGCATGCACATATGCCTCCGCATACATACATATTTTAAAAGTATGTAAGTCGCCCAAGACATACCATCTTAATCGAATTTAAATATCATGATGCTGTTCAGAGAGCAACCAGAACTGGTTCTCTTGTTTCGCCCTATCCCATCGGTCATGATCGGACACAGTTCTACTGAATCGGAGGCGCTCTTCTCCACCTTGAGCGATGACATCTCGACCATACAAGAGTCGCCTATCTACAGTTTTCCGGCTGAAGTGGTAGATGAGCGGAACCGCCATTCTATCCTGTATCACACCTCGACTGTCTAAATAGAGGAATGCCACGGAGGGGATGTAGCCACTTAGCCGCACATTCTCATAGTATTCGCTATTGGGCTAATGAGCCGCAAAAATTAAGCTGTTGGTTATCGCTCTTGCAATGTGACCCCGAATCAGCTTAAACAAAAAATTATCTATTCTGTTAATGTTGGCTCCGTTGTATAGAACCTGTTTGAATATTATTGTGTGTACTCCGAATTTAGTGTTCTGTGTAATCCAAGGCAACGTCTAAGACTCTGCCTCTCAAACACCCGAATCTTCTCCATTTCAGATGGGGCAACGTTGAACCACACCGGGCATCCGTAGGCAATCATCGGCCTGATTAGGGCCATGTAGCAAATCACCTTCACCCTGCTGTCAAGACGGCTGCTATAAAACAATCGTTTTGTCAGGGCAAAGGCTCCCCTATCCCTGGTCAGAGCAGCACTTATATTTCTGTCAAAATACAAATACTGATCCAACCAGATGCCAAGGTACTTTACTACACTTTTACTCGCCAGTGGATGTCCATGTGGACCTACGATCACTAGCTTGCGCCAGTTCTTTCTCCCGTACCCCTTGAGGCGCTAGACGATAGAGTCCTAAACAAAATAGTTTCTGATTTTTGGGAGCTGATTTTCAACTTCCAGTCATCACAATACCGCTGAATCTTGTCGAGTCAGTCTCCAAAGATTTTTGATAACCTCAACTGTATGAGCTGTTCTGTACGCAATTAGATGATCGGCGTACATGATGAATAGAATCGGCGAGTTAACCGCTCCCTGCTGAAAACCACTTTTAATATTAAAAGTTGCAGTAGAAGTTACATTGCCACTCTTGACAACAAACTTGAACTTGTACAGATCCCTATTTATAACCTTTTCAAATAATTTGCTGATACTTGGAAGAAGACTTATCGACCGGAGATTTGCCGGATTGATGTGGTCCTTTCCCTTTTTTGGGAGAGGATGCACATCAGCTGTGCTTCCACCGCACTGGATAATATGCATTATTTAGCGCGTTGTTAAACAATGTGATATAAATGTCAACTGCTTTTTGAGGCAAATGTCGTAGTACAACGTTGGATATGCCATCGACTCCTGCTGACTTCTTTTTCTTTAAAGAATCGACGATAAGCTGGAGCTCATTCTTCGAAATTCACAGGGGACTGTGCCATTTCAATCGAGGATTATGGCGTTAGCGAAATATTCATCATTAAACCAGGTAGTACCAAGGTTCTCAGATCGCCATTAGGTTATATCGTTCCGGAGGCATAAGTGATGAAGCAGGGCTTTGTTCTCCAGGTCACGATTCGGGCGAATGCCGACATTCACCTTGTACATTTGCTGGAAATCAGCCTCCACTCTCTCCTGCGGATCTTCGATGATACAGAGGTCATTGTCCAATACGCCATCCTCTGGGTCTATGCTGTCAGAAGTACGTCTCTGTTCTCTGTCGTCCTCTGGAGCTTAAGCCACGGGAGATAATTTTGATCCTTTCTTCTAAAAATCTTATTAATCTCATTATCGCTAGAGTTGACGCCCCGAATTTTACAAATTAATAGACAACCTATAATTTTCTTTGATTAATTGGTTGATGTTTTTGATGGACGACTTCAGTGTACTAATCCCCAGATCTCGTGTGTCTGTAAACCGTCTGTACAAGCATTTTAGTCTTGTCAGTAGACCACTTTTTTGTCTGTGTAGTGCGTCAATGGTCGCTTCACGGTACATGTCCGTTGCGTTACGTTCTTTGTATTTCGGTATTATTTTGTTCATTGTTCGTAGAATCGTTTCGTCCATTTGTTCTGTCGATTTCTGTTTTTGTCTGTATTTTTCAGGTTCCTGTCATTTCGTGGGGATATACCATTTGACCGTAATTCGCTCAATAAGGCGTTAGAGAAGAGTGGACAGCACACCTTACTGTAGTTGTAAGTGTGCACATGCACATACTCCTCTAATTCCATAAGCTCGTTTGGAAGTTATATTACGGCGGCGGCGACTCCGCAGTTGTCACTGTCGTACTCGATCGTTCGTGAACAATTTCTTGGCCGATGACCCACAGTGTCAGTAATTGTTTATCTAGCGTCTTTCAGCAATAGATCCAGATAGGCGCCGCTCCTTGGAAACGATGGCCTATCCGTAGCGCGAAGGTCGATGCGATACTTAAGGTTGTGTCGACCCATCCAATTAAGTAAATGGTTACCGAGAGGATTTTGTATTTGATTTCCCCAATCTATATGTTTGGCGCTCATATCACCAGCCAATATGTAGTAGTTCTCTTCCGAGCTCAATCTTAGGCATTCCAAAAGCTTTTCAAGCTCTGTTATAAATTGAGTAGGCTGAGGTGTTTCCGGTGCATAGGCAACGATCACATGCATTCGCTTCCCGTGTTGGAGATGAATGCATATGATGCATGCCTCTAACCTCCGAAATTTTCCCACATCAATATTATATATTACCTTATGACTAATGCGTTTACGTATTAAGATTGCGATGCCTCCTCCGTGAGTGGAGTTGTCTCTTCTTACGATATTGTAATTGCTGTTAGTCAATTTATGTTTCTGGTTAAGCTTATTTTCGCTAGCCAAAAGCACATCTGGGCTTTGGGCTTTTATCAATTGGAATAAATTCGCTCTACGCTCAGTAATAATCAGTGAATTTACGTTCACAGCTAGGATCTTATCTGGATACCTATCTTCTCTTATCTATGCACGTTATATCCAATTGTACCGTTGAGCTTGAGATTAACGTGAGGGCAGGCTTTGTATTTCGACAAAAAAATGTTTCGATATTTAATTTAAACTTGACATTATCTTTTTTCCGTCTGTCTGTAGATCGTCTGCAGTCTAAGCTACTGAAGAGATTTCCTTCAAACTTGGTTTTTTTAACAACCAAAATAACGGCAATTGCCGTACAATTGTTTCTTCTATCTTAATTATCTCAAAAACGACTTTAACCATTTTGATAAACTAAAATCTGTGTACACAGGCATATTCTACATTTTGGTATACACATTTGTTGATATATTTTTTTATTAATTTTACCTGCCATACAACCATTTACATTTTTTTGATTTTCAACTTTCTCATAAACGGTTCAACGCATTTCGATCAAAAAGTTTATATAGCAGGTCCTTCAAATTCTAAATAATACTGCAGTCCAAAATATTTGAAAAAAAAATATATTGTGAAGTGATAACTTCTTATGGGATAAACCGGTTTGTTACGTAACGCGTTACGTCGCCAGGCTGTGTGGCTTCCCTTTCTCTCACGTATGCGGAGAACTTTTGAAATTAATCAAATTAACGGAGAGCTTTTGAAGCTTTTCTCAAGTTAAACAATTTCAATTATAAATAGTTCAATTTAGTTTAGTTTAAGTTGTTATCACTTCTGTCGGGCGTCCCTAGACACACATGTTTTTTTTTTTGTTACTTTTGTTGAATACCTCTATTATTATTATTTTCAAATAAGCTTGCACTATATTTTGAATCCTCTACTCTGTATTTTGAACAAGTTGGAAGGGAGGCAACACTGAGCTAAAAAAAACTGTATATGGAGATGGAAGAACACGGGGTGAATCAAACAAACCTAGCAGGTTAATGTGACATGGCAAATTGCCATTTAGTAGTATTGAAAGACCAATTTATTTATTTATAGTCTATAAGCATTAAAAGCTTACATATTCTGCTTTTAATTCATTAAATAAAATAAAGTAGGTATAGGCATTTTGGTGTATATTCTTCAATTATTTTTCATATTTCTTTTTTTTTCAAAAATGGTTTCGACGTAAAATCACGTTATATTAAAAATTGAATATATTAACATCTAAAACATAAGAGGGTTAAATAATAACTTATATTTCTATTTGTTTGAATCTACTCAAACAAAATATTAAAATAAAAACAAAATACATAACTTAAATACAAACTGACAAGTAAACAATAGGGTATTCACGATCTGGTGTAACAAGTCTTGTAATATTGTAATTTTTTTTTTTACAACTGACTGTGAACACACCTTTTCTAATCTGCAGCAACACTGAAGCAAATGTCAAAATCTGTTTGACATTTGTTCTGAAATATCTTAGTTTGTGTTAAATAAACTTGTTTAGTTGTTTTGGAAAAATGCCGAACAAGAAATTATTATTGAGTTGTTATTGGAAGATGCTGCAGATAGAATTATGTGTACTGAAGGTATGTATGTTAAAACGAACTGTGACTAGTGACTAAAGTAATAAAACAACTATGTGTATTTTAAGATAATTGGGAAAGTGAAGACGAAGATACCTTTGATGAAATCTGTAGTGAACTAAACGAAGATAATCTATACGTCTTAGCATCTCGTCGTGATTTTATTAGCACTGTACCTAAATCTATTGACTGGCATGAAAATATTGTATCTACAATGGACGGCGATCGCTTCCGCCAAATGCTGAGAATGGAAAGAAGTCAATTTGTAAATGTGCTTTCCTTGATATGTGAGGATGAGGAATTTTAAAAACCACATTCCTGTAAACAATTTTCAATTGAACTTCAGCTAGCTATTGTGCTCTACCGTTTGGGTTAATCTGGTGAAATCGCTGAGAAAAATTGCAACAACTTTTGCAGTTGGAGATGGAGGCTCTTTGAGAAAAATAACGAATCGAATTTGCGAGTTCTTTTGAATATGCTACCCAAATGCTGAGAATGGAAAGAAGTCAATTTGTGAATGTGCTTTCCTTGATATGTGAGGATGAGCAATTTCAAAAACCACGCTCCTGTAAACAATTTTCAATTGAACTTCAGCTAGCTATTGTGCTCTACCGTTTGGGTTAATCTGGTGAAATCGCTGAGAAAAATTGCAACAACTTTTGCAGTTGGAGATGGAGGCTCTTTGAGAAAAATAACGAATAGAATTTTTCGAGTTCTTTTCAATATGCTACCCAAATATATCTTTTGGCCAAACTATGAAGAAATAAAATAAATTGTAGCTAAAACATATGATGAGCTGTCATTTTGCATTGGTTACATTGACCGTACAGAAATTAAGCAGAGGCACCTGTTGTAGGCCACGAAACATATTTCTCAAGAAACCATGTCTACTCAATCAAAGGTCAAGTTGTATGTTAATTTAAGTTGAGAATTCGTGATCTAGTTGTAGGAAGCCCCGGAAGCAGTCATGATGCTAAAATATTTAGAAAATGCTCAATTTTTAAACAAAAACACTCATTTGTATCGTCACAGCAATGGATAGATGGAGACTGCATATCCGCTTCATAATTCCCACATAACACCATTCAGGAGCAACTCAGAACAAGTGGACAGCTCAAAACGAAAAGCTTTAAATTTATACTACAGCAAGTATTGTTGTTGCATTTTCAAACTACGATATACATAAATTCGAAGGATTCATAGTTGATCTTAAGTGGATTCCATATAAAATTCCGAAAGCAGCACAAAAAACTACCTGCAATGCAACGTCCGTCGTGTCGGCGCCGGCCGACAGACGTCGTCGATCGCGACAGCAATGGATTGGTTTAGGCTTTATATTGTCATTCGTGTTTTGTGTTTCGGTTTCAACAGTGTGAATAGTGAAATTTAAAAGTGAAAATTTTCAGTTTGTTGATGAATTTGGAAAAACAATTGACTCTATGAATATACCAACTGGAGACGATGAACAATTATTAAAATTACTCAGAGAATTCGAAATGGTATATATTACAGACAATTTTTACATCGATATAATACACGATATTTTAGAAGGTGTTTGTGTTTACGATGTTTGTAATATTTTATTAGGTCTCATAAACAGTAAAAAGATAACACTAGAAACAAGAATTGTTTCCATACGGTGAATTAGAAATAGGAAACTCGTCGGTTTCACTGGACTTAACTAGACTTAAATCGAATAATTTGAAGATGACAGCTAGTGAGATTTTTTGTTTTATAAAATTTCTACCGCTTATAATTGGAAATTTAATTGAAAGTGAAAATGAACACTGGATTTTACTAACTAAACCAATAGAAATAGTGGATTTTCTATTTCATGCATACTACATGGAAACTGAATTGATTTATATGAGAGGATCGATTGAATAGCACCACATTTTATACATTAGATTATTTGGGCAAGCCTTAAACCAAAACACCACTTTCTGGTGGATTGTCCCGATGCAATTAAGAAATGTGGGCCCTTAAAATTTTCTTGGGTTATGCGGTTTGAAGCTAAGCACAAAGACGTTAAATCGTACTTCAATTCAATTACATCTAGGTTAAATCCTTCACATTCGTTAGCTGTTAAAGCTTCTCTGAAATTTTCCAATTTACTGTTAAGATATGAAAACGGAATTGAACATGTTCTAGACATAAATGCATTTAAAACAAACCTACACATTTCTGATATAGATTTTTTTCACAAATTCAAAGTCCCGAAAATGTTGACTTTAATGTCATGCGCGTTTCAGATTCTGTCGAATACAAAGGTACTCTGTACAAAAAAAATGTTTACTTGGCACATTATGAATATGACAAATCATTAATGAAATTGTTTAAAATAAGGCTATTAGCACTTCAAAATGAGAGCTTGATGGTGTTTTGTTATCCAATTGAATTTAAGTTATTCAGTAAGCATTTTCAATCGTTTGAAATAGATAAACAAATCAATAACATATTTATCGAAGACATTTCTTATTTTACAAGTGAACCCCTACATTTATATCCACTAAACAATGGAAAAACTTTGTTTAAAAATAATTTTATTTAATACATATCATGTACATATATTAGTTTAAATTAAGATTTTTTTAAAAAAGAAAAATACAATTTTTATTTTTCAAAATAATGAATGGTTTTTTTATTTAAAAAAATTAGAAGACTTTTATTAAAGTCAGATTGAGGTACCTGCTACATTTAAAGCTTAAACAATTTACATTTACATGAAATCATTGTTGGATCCAAGTTGTTATTTCAAAAACGTAAAGTACTAAATTGTACAACGTTTCATGGTAAGATTAAAACTAAAACGTTTTCATTTCAAAGAATCGAAGGAAAACGAATTTAAATAAAGTATGGAGCATTATACTTTCAAAGATGTATATTTTGAATCTAATATGGCGCACAGTAGAATCGAAGTTGTTCCATTTTGTTTTAAAGTTGGATGATATTGATCTTACTATGATTCCACCTTAAATCAAAGGAAAACGAACTTAAATCAAGTATGGAGCATTATACTTTCAAAGATGTATATCTTTGAATCTAATAAGGCGCACAGTAGAATCGAAGTTGTTCCATTTTGTTTTAAAGTTGGATGATATTGAGCTTACTATGATTCCACCTTAAATCAAAGGAAAACGAATTTAAATCAAGTATGGAGTATTATACTTTCAAAGATGTATGTATATCCTTGAATCTAATATGGCGCACAGTAGAATCAGAGTTGTTCCATTTTGTTTTAAAGTTGGATGATATTGATTTTACGATGATTCAACCTTAAATCAAACGAAAACGTATTTAATTCAAGCATGAAAACTATTCCTTTTCATATATGAAAACACGTCGAATCAATGATGTTCCACTTTGATTCTACAATTTTCATCTTTAACCCCGAGTCATTCCTAAATATACTTAAATCAAAGTGGTTTTCTTTGATTTTACGTTGTTTTTTCTCTGGGTGTAGTTCATTCTGATTAAAAAAAACTAATAACTATAAAGTAGAATAAATCTTACCAAAGAAAAGCAATTTCCAATACATACCTATCTCCTTCACAGATTTTGTTTATGACATTTTATACTTACTCTTCTCACGCCATCATGAGTTTCCATTGTTTCTGTCCAGTGCATCAGTTCTTTATTATATATCTATTCATTATGAACTCAAGCTGGTTGAGAAAAATAAGATTATTGGAAGAAAGTGGTGTGTTCCTAATTCATTTCCGAAATGTATAAATAAATTACTCATATAACCACTAACTGTAATGGAAAACTTTGCTTTCCATTTTTCAATGCTGTTCACTTTATCTTGGACATCTTAAAGACGTAGGAGCGATTGATCTATGCCGCTGTTCATTGCTTGTTGCAATCTTTTGGCCGCTGCTATTGCAGCTTCTCCGTCCGTCTTTTCGAGTGTTAGTTGAAGGGGGAACCAAATTGCGTATGTTTAATTTCAAAAGTCAATATAAAATACAAATAGAAAGAATGTAACAATAACAACTCAAAATTTTGCGGTTACTACGATTAAGAATTTTGTATTTGCAAAAATGGTATCGGAAAAAAGTAAACTAATTACAAAATATTAATACCTATGTGCATATTCATAAGGTGGTATAACATACTTTTTATTTACCTTAATTTTTACAGTAAAGTATTATACACTGGATGTGGATATGAAAGATTCTGAAACAGGCAAATCAAAAAAAAATTTGGAAACAAACCTAATAATTATGTGTACAAAACTTATAGAAAATTGGGAAATACTGACTATAACCAGAAAATTGAGAAGTAGTCATGCGATCAATTTGGCTGGGATAGATTTGTGATTTGCTTAAAATCAAAGTCCGCCATTTCACTGTTATGTTGTTTTCCATATAAAGATAAAAAAGAAGTATGCTTACCTTCAAGTGAAAACACCAACGCAAAACGAATGAAACAATAAAATGACAATTCAAATTTATAGATAATTATAGATATAGGTAGATAGGTACAAAGCTAGGTACATATTACGTTTTTGTTTCTTATTTATTAACGAAAAATAATCAAAATAAATAGTAGGTAGATATTTAATTAGTTAAAATGAATATTAGTTAAAATGAAAATTAGTTAAAATGGAAAAAATAAAGACAAATTCATATGCAAAAAATATGTTTCTCATAACTTACACACTAAACAAAACACTACTACTAAACTAAACACTAAAATAAAAATACATTTTGTATTAATATCATTTATATTTATTCAATGTATATTTTTTTATTTGTACTGTCAGTTTCTTTACTGGCATTGCTTATTGTACTTATATTTCATCTCGATTTCCTTCATAGCAATTATTTCATCCTTTTCAATTTCCAGTTTTCTTAACTCTAAGTCATTTCTGGCTTTATCCTCTTCAAGTTTCAGTTTTCTTTCCTCTATTTCCATGCTCTTCAACAATTTTTCTCTTTCTAAGCTTATCTTTTTTTCTTCTATTGAAGCAACTTGGACGAGTTTTTCATTTTCAAGCTTTGTTCCGAAAGTGGAGTTTTGTTGGGTTGTTTGTGGCACGTCTAATGGGGGTGATTCCACTTGGTTGACGTCATCATATATGATATTCGGCTGTTCGTATGATTCATATATTTCCTCGTAACCAAGTTGCTCCTGTTGCTCCTCTGAAATAATGAAATCTGGAATTTCATGTGTAGCAAACGAACTTCCACTTTCACTTTTGTCGCCAAAAATTTCCTTCAGTCTGTCGTAGAACGGGCAGATTTTGAGAATTTTCGCTATCGGAATAATAAATATGAAACCCGTATAATAACCTATTGTATCTGTATACTAATTTCTACTTTACCAGGCAGGCAGCTTAATCCTTCAGACTTCAGAAGACCGGCACCACAATCTGTCGCTTTTGAAAAATAACTTTTCAAATTCCTTATTTTCCATTTTAATATAATATAAATGATTTGAAATAAGAAACTAAAAATCCAAATATCATTTTCACCCCAAAATTTCCTGCTTGTTGAATGAAGTCAAGAATCATGTATATTTCTGTTTATGTCCACTTTTTTACTGGGTTTTCGCTTCGGTAGAGTTTCTCGAACGGCGGGTTATTTTTTCCATTTTATAAATAAAAAAATGCTTCTGGTTTGCGGCGGTATACCAAATTTAAGTAATAACAGAAATTTGTTCGCAACGGATAACGGTACAAATGACATTTGTCGAGCTGTCAAAATAATTGCAAATCTTACACTATTGTATTTTTAAGTTACAATAGGGTTCGGGTATTGTAAATGTAAGATTTTGACATTCAGTATATTTTGCTGTTGTAGTGCAAAAAAATGCTACACTTTTACAATGATACAAGACCAGATACATCGGATCGTGAATACCCCTAATATTTCACAACATGTCCATCAATTACACAGGGTTCCTAAACTATAATTACCTTAACTATAAAGCACTTTTTAGAAACAATTTTTTAGAAACACTTCGTGACCTAATTGTCTTGATGTTATTTTTTTTATAATTTCTACTTAAATACAATTATTAAGATGCAACTTTCTCTCTGTATAAGCGCAGCCTTAACCAGTTGTCAAGTCCTCTATACTATACCGCATTGCCCTATATATGTAGATATAGATACCGATATTAAAAAAAGGAACCTGCATTTTTAAATGACCTACGTTATTGGTCTTAAATTAATTTTAATTGGTCTTTTATTTTTTTCCTTTTTTTCGTCTGGCATCAAAACACAATCAAAAATTTTTTTAACTTAATTGTTTTATGTGATGATTTTCATAAGAAAAACATTACAAAGAAAGGCGGTAAAAATAAAGAAAAACTTTGAAGAAAAATAAATAAAAAGAAAATAACTTTATAAAATCTGAAACACGAAACACAGCAGGTGAACGCGCGATTTAATAATCGTCCTTCTAATAATCTTTCAAAACAAAAATAAGAACAAATAACACTCGATTTGGTTGTGAATATACATATGTAGGTAGGTAGGTATGCACATATTAATATATACTATGTAATCAAGATCCTTTCAAACACCTGCGATCCGAAGGCTACCTACTTATATGTACCTTGCTTATAAAAGTAAGATCCAGATGTCATGTCCGTCCAAACGGACTTCCTCTCATAGGATGTGATATTGGACAAATCTACAACCATTAACTCACACTTCCATTTCCACCGACAAATTTAATTTGATCAACAAAACAAGAGTAACAGAAAAACGGAATCAAGGCGACAACCGACGAGGCCTTGAAATCTGTAAATTTGGAGAATGTTCATTCAGTACAGTGAGTCATGATGATGTTTATTGTTTATTGTTGATGTCGTTCTGGTATCCGAAATTGAACTCAAAGCCACTTAGCTCTTGTCCGTTTTTTTTGTTTTCTCTTTCGGTGCAGAGTACATCAGTATAAAATTAAAACATTTACGACTGATTGATAACCGCATTGGCGCCAACCAATAATGACCTTTCGTTTACAATATTCTTTGTTCTTGTATTCTTATAATATGTATTATCTAGTATGGCATTTCAGTTGTGTGACTGCATGCTGCACAAATGCATATTAATCTGAAGATTTTTGTTAAATTATGCATTAGAAGCCAGGAAAATGTTATTCAATAGACATCACCCAATTTAAATTCTGACGGACAATGGTAAAACAATACTTATTCTCAACTTAATTAAGAGTTATTTCCATACAAATTTGCTATAGGTAATCATAAACCGTCGGTTTTATTTCAAAACCTCAAGGACTTAAAAAATTAAATGTACAACTGGTGCACACGTACTTGCCCTTATGTTCAATCAAAACATAAGCAAAAGATTCTTAGAAAAAACGGCTAAATATATTTTAAAGGTCTTTTTTTTACTTATTTTTTTGTAAACGAAATACCTTTACCTAATAATTGTTTTCTAACAAAAAATTATTATTGCAATTTTCAGTAAAAACCCTGGCGTAAAATTTTAAACGATTTAGTAATATGTTTACAAAATCATTTTTAGTATGAGGATTTTATCATTTTTGGAGAGCATTTTGCTAATTTTAAACGAGTTTAGTTTCATACTATCTGCTTAACACTTTAATAAAGTTTAAATCACCAAATGGCTACCTTATTTTTTTTAAGTATCGTACTAAATCTGTGTAGCATCTTATAGTAGATATATCACCGATGGATCTAATTGCGTACAGAACAGCTCATACAGTTGAGGTCATCAAACATCTCTTGCAGAGTGACTTCGACAAGATTCAGGGATATTGTGATGACTGGAAGTTGAAAATCAACTTCCAGAAATCAGAAACTATTTTGTTTAGGACTCCGTTGTCTAGCGCCTCAAGGGATACGAGAAAGAACTGGCGCAAGCTGGTGATCGTAGGGCCACATGGACATCCACTGGCGAGTAAAATGTAGTAAAGTACCTTGGCATCTGGTTGGATCAGTACCTGTATTTCGACAGACATATAGGTGCTGCTTTGGCCAGGGCTAGGGGAGCCTTTGCCTTGACAAAACGACTGTTTTATAGCAGCCATCTTGACAGCAGGGTGAAGGTGATTTGCTACATGGCCCCCATCAGGCCGGTGATTGCCTACGGATGCCCGGTGTGGTTCAACGTTGCCCCATCTCAAATGGAAAAGATTCGGGTGTTTGAGAGGCAATGTCTTAGACGTTGCCTTGGATTACACAGAACACCAGAGTCGGAGTACACAAGATATTATTCCAACCAGGTTCTATACAACGGAGCCAATATAAACAGAATAGATAATTTTTTGTTCAAGCTGATTCGGGGTCACGTTGCAAGAGCGATGTCCTCAACTAACAGCTTAATTTTTGGGGCTTATTATCTCAATAACGAATATTTTGAGAGTGCGCGGTTAAGTGGTTACATCCCTCCCGAGGCATTCCTCTATTTAGACAGTCGAGGGCTGATACAGGATGGAGGGGCGGTTCCGCTCATCTACCACGTCAGCCGGAAAACTGTGGATAGGCAACTCCTGTATGGTCGAGACGTCATCGCTCAAGGTGGAGAAGAGCGCCTTCGGTTCAGTAGGACTGTGTCCGATCGGGACCGGAGGGATAGGGTGAAACAGGAGAACCACTTCTGGTGGCTCTCTGAACAGCATCATAATATTTAAAGTCGTTGAAGTTAGTATATCTTGGCCGACTTACATAGATTTAGGGCATTAGGTATAGGGAACAGTCGGGGTGGCACCAAAAAAAATTAAAAATATGTATGCATGCGGGGGCATACGTGCATGTGTTGCGTGTCTGTACATGTATGTGCGTACGTATTTTTTTTTTTTTTTTTTTTTTAAATTCATTTTTATTTCATATTAACTTATAACTATCTTAAAGCTAGACAAAAATGTTTAAAACTAGCCTAATTATCAATAACTTACAACTAATTTACTGGCCCTTTACGGGCGCTCTAAATTAAACAATAACTCTTACAACTAATGTCTTTCGACCTAAAAACTATTTTAATTAAATCTAAATTTTTTTTTTTTATTTATTTTATATTTCAAGAAACTTTTATACAGAAAACTTGGTATCTGATAATTTTTTTTTTTTTTTTTTTTTTTTTTTTTTTTTACCTATAAACTAAACTTAAATATATATTAAAAATAATTAAAACTAAATAAAACTAACTTATACTAACTAAAAATAACTTAAACTACTTAAAATACCTAATAATACTTATAAATACTTAAACACTAGAACAGCCACAGCAGCATTTTTTTCGTTTTTTAATTTTTTTTTGTTTATTTTTTATATGCATGCAGACACACACTAGCATGCAACCCACCCACACATGTACATACGCACATACATATACGTACGCACACACATGTACAGACACGCAGATACATGCACGCATGCCCCCGCATACATACATATTTTTAATTTTTTTTTTTTTTGGTGCCACCCTGACTGTTACCTATACCTAATGCCCTAAATCTATGTAAGTCGGCCAAGATATATCATCTTCATCGACTTTAAATATCACGATGCTGTTCAGAGAGCCACCAGAACTGGTTCTCCTGTTTCGCCCTATCCCTCCGGTCCCGATCGGACACAGTCCTACTGAACCGAAGGCGCTCTTCTCCACCTTGAGCGATGACGTCTCGACTATACAGGAGTCACCTATCCACAGTTTTCCGGCTGACGTGGTAGATGAGCGGAACCGCCCCTCCATCCTGTATCAGCCCTCGACTGTCTAAATAGAGGAATGCCTCAGGAGGGATGTAACCACTTAACCGCGCACTCTCAAATGTGCGTACGTATATGTATGTGCGTATGTACATGTATGAGTGGGTTGCATGATGTTGTGTTTTTGCATGCATATAAAAAACAAACAAAAAAAAAAAATTTTGAAACGAAAAAATGCTGCTGTGGCTGTTCTAGTTTTTAAGTAGTTTTAAGTTTTATTATGTATTTTAAGTATTTTAAGTTATTTTTAGTTAGTATAAGTTAGTTCTTATTTAGTTTTAATTATTTTTAATCTATATTTAGGTTTAGCTTATAAGTAAAAAAAAAAAAAGAAAAACAAAAAAAAATTATACGAGTAAGATACCAAGTTTTTTCTGTAAAATTTTCCTTGAAAAATAAAATAAAATAAAAAAAATTAGATTTAATTAAAATAGTTTTTAGGTCGAAAGACATTAGTTCTAAGAGTTATTGCTTAGTTTAGAGCGCCCGTAAGGGGCCAGTAAATTAGTTGTAAGTTATTGATAATTAGGCTAGTTTTAAACATTTTTGTCTAGCTTTAAGATAGTTATAAGTTAAAATGAAATAAAAATGAATTTAAAAAAAAAAAAAAAAAAAAAAAAAAAGACCTGACTCCCGAGAGGCCTATGTTCGAGTCCTGCTCTTGCACCACTTTTTTTTTGTTTTTTCTTTTTTGTAAATAATGAAGTTAAAATGATGGTTATATAAACATCCAATTGTTATTTAGAGCACATGTTGGGTTTCCATCAATATATGATAAATTTACAACGCATACAAACTATAACTGTGTTCATCAAAATTCAAACCCTACAAATGTTCTGCTATCTGCTTAATTAGCATTTATTACTAGTTAACAAAAGGTTTAAAATTTACAAAAAGTGAGAAGACTACTATGTACACAGTAAATTGTTAACTAGTATCGTGTTAAGACCTTAATAATAGGTTATTTAAAGTTGTTTATCTCGAATGGGAGCTATCGATATTTTGAATGGTATGTGGTTGGAGCACCTTTTTAGATATGCCTTTAATTATAGAAAAAGCTATGTAATATAAAACAAAATTAAAAATAATAATTATTGTCTATAAAGTGCGCATCTATTATTTATTTGTATTATTTGTTTTTATTAAGCTTAATAGAAGCTACTACTTGAAAACAATTGAATTCTTTAAACTAAATTAAATTAAAGGGGAATATATCAAGGGACATAAGAGGGATTAATTTAGGAGTGCTTGATGAAAAGAGGACTTAGGGAGACTTAGATCGAAAATTGGAGAATTATTAACTTTCCGAAGGATCCTTGTGATATGTTTGTTTTGACCATACTCAGTAAAATGGAAGGGGATCCAGAACATTGGATTGTTAACTCAAAACAATTCAATTTACCGCGCTCATCAATTCGAAACATTAACTCAAAATTCAAAAATAGTGCAAATGTGGAGATTGGTAAGAAAACGGGACGCCCACCACTTGCGAAACTTCGAGATTGCCGAGTTTTAAAGAAAATAATAAGAGAAAATCGATGTCAAACTGCGGCTGCAATAACTGTTCAGTGGAGAGATGGTATACAAAAAAGTGTTTCAGTCGACACTTGTAAGCGAACGGTGAAAAAATTGGATACAAATTAATAAGGTTTGAGTTAGATTTATTCAAATAAGAGCTATTTCAATTCCTTAAAAACATAGGCCAAAGAAAATCACTGTTAAGACCTAAACAAAAGAAAACGCGACTAGAGTGGAGAAAATAACGTAAGAACTAGATTGTAAGTTAATGCCACACAGTGGGGCAATCAGGGAGAAAATTAATTTTTTTTTATTTTTTTTTTGTGGTGTTTGATAGTCTATTGTTTTCGTTAATAATCAGAGAAAACAGTTCTAATTAATTTTCTTCATTTCATTTTTGTTTGTGGCTCTGAGCGACTTAGGAAGTACGACAATATTATTTCACTGAAAAATCATCTGTTTTTACTAATGAACAATTTGGTTTACTGTGGTTTTATTTGTAAAGATACAATTATGAAACTAACCATATTTGTAGTTCATTTACAATATAAAAGTAAAAAAATATAAAATAACCCAAATGTTTAAAATATGACATTAAAAAAAATAATAGAGCGATTAGCAAAAAGTAACCAGATAATGTGCAATTTTGTAAGCCTACAAGAAAAGCTCCGCTGAGCTCCGTTCTAAAATTCTTAAAGTTTATACTATTGCCTAATATGTCTATACATTTCATTGACAACTACAGACAACTGCCGAATAAAGTAATAAAAATAAGAGTTGAGGATCGACTTTTCAAAAGGCTTTAAAATCATTTTTAAGTAGGTATCAAGTTTTGCTCAACACATTCTGTTGCTCGATTAAGGTGGTTGAAGTTAGTTTAAAACAATACTGAACCCTGTAAATCGGAGTTTGAAAACAAGCGAAAATCTGAAAATATATGAACAATTACAATTCTGTTTTTGTTTTTTTTCAATTTTCTGAGAAATGACTATAAGTTTTTATATTCTCTTTTGAAAATTCACCCCTAAATTACCGTTTCTCACCGTTATATAACCATTGGAAGTTATTAATGTCACAACAACAATTTAGTTATCTATTACAAAGAAAGTATGAATTTGAACTTTCAATGTTAATATAACGGTCCGAAAGACCGTCGCTCACTATATGAAAAAAGTCATAGTGAGTGAGTCATTCTTACTTAACTGCTTTATTTTTTGCTGTGTATTTCGTTTTTAATTTGTGTTTGATTTTCTAAAGCCTTATGTAAAAAAAAAACAATCAAATTAGTGAATTTAAGCTCCTTTTACACCGATGAAAATCTTGTTTCTGTTGTGAAATTGATTTTTTCATTGTGCAATGTGAATTTAAAAATTCTAATTCTTGAACATTAAATTTTTGATTGTTCTTTGTCTTTTTTTTCATTTGAGTGCTTGATTTTATTCTATCTCTTCGAATTTAAATTTTTAATCTCTCAAATATTACTATTAATGTCTACAAATTTGTCGAGTGAGTACTTTCTTATTGGCTTCTTTCCCATATTTACTGCAAGCTTTTTGGCATTAATTAAACAACCACTTTGCATACCATTTAAGCGGGTTCCTATTGCATACTTCTAGGCGACTAATTTTAATAATTTTTGAATAATTGTTAATAAAAATGAATTGCCTCCATGTCAATGAAATAATTGGGAGTAGTGAAAAAATATGCATGTGTTGAATTTGTGATGGATTCGCTCACATGAAGTGTGCAGGCCTAACTATGAAGATGATCGAGAGCCTTCTTAAAGTTGGAAACGGTTTGCGCTGGTTTTGCCAGAAATGCAACAACAAAAAAACCACTGAACTTTCAAATGTTTAAGAAAACAAAAAAAAAAACACTTAAGGAAATTTCATCGGATCTTACAAAAATGCCAGCTAAAATAAAAGATTATGAGGTTCTTTTCCATAATTTACAGATTGAAGACAAGGAATTATCTCCAAAACGTAAAAAGAAGGATGAAAATAATGTAATATGTTTACCATCCCGCTTTGTTCTTTCTTATTACCACCCTCATTGACTCCTGCTCCTATTATTGAAGAGATACCAAATTCTCCGATTTTACCTACTGCTATATCAATGAACATTTCGTCTGGTGCTCCAAAAACTGATTCGCAAACCGTCGGCCCAATAGCTTCCGTTACGGATGAGGGTGCTTCGTCCGAATTAGTTTCTGTGCCACCAGAGAAATGTTTGTTCATATCCTGTCTCCATTCTGATACAACCAGTGATATGGTTGTAAATTACGTCAAAAAAAACTGTTCGTCAGTTACTACTTTTTATTGCCGCCAAATGCAATTATCTTTAGATGGCCGGATATCTTCCTTCAAAATTTTTGGATCTGACCCGGTTATTGAAGCCTTGCTATCTCCTGATTTCTGGCCAAAATACACAGTTGTTCATGCATTCAAAAACATACCAAGAAGGAATAATATAGAGAGAATTTCTGACCCTTTTGTAAATAGGATAACCGGCCCTTCAAAAAACGAACCATATATTATCAGAATGTTGGAGGAATGAAAACGAAACTTAAAACCTTTTTTCTAAATTGTATCGACGGATCTTTTGATATTATTATACTAACTGAAACGTGGCTTAACTCATCTGTCCTTGTTGCTGAAATTTGTACCCCAGAATATACTATATACCGTGCTGATAGAAACCTATCTACTAGTATTCATAAACAAGGTGGTGGGGTCTTGATCGCTGTTAAGTTTTATTTAAATTCTGAACAGGTTCTAGCGAATCAGTGCACAAATTTAAAACGTGTTACTATAAAAATTGCAGATTTCAATTATTCTTATGTAATCTCTGGTATATTCCGCCTGATTCCGTCTTCTATGTATGAAATTTATGCATCAGCTATATCTGATATCTTAGAATGCTCTGAAAATGCGTTCGTATTATTTTTTGGAAATTTCAACCAAACAAATCTTACTTGGCAATTAGATGAAGACAACAAAATAACTTATAATGCAATTTTGCACGGTCCAGTAATTGAAAGAAATTTTTTGGCTGGACTTAATCAAATTAATGGATTTCGAAACCAATTTCGCCGTCATCTCGATCTTGTATTTACTGACTGTCCTGTTTTCTTAGATGAATGGCTTCTATTAAAAGTTCCTCACCACAACGTGATTTTGTACTGTATCCCCATATATGCTGATAAAATGCCTAATGTTGATAATGCCTCCATAATATCGAAATTCAATTTCAAAAAAATTAATTTGTAAAGAATGGAGCAATTTTTTGACAACGTAAATTGAACTATTGTTATTGATTCTAATAATGTTAATATATTTATTGAAAACTTTTATGCTATTTTAAATAACTGTATAAATTATTGTGTTCCTGTTAAAAAGAATTTACCTGTTGCTTCGTGAGGTCAGTGGCTTTCTAAGAATTTAAGACGCATTCGAAACCTTAAAGACGCATTTATTAAAAAATGGAAGAAAACGCATTTTATCGTCCATTATAATCAATACTCCTATTATCGGGAAATTTTTAAAAATTCATTTAGGACAACATATAATAACTACATAGGTAAATAAAATAAAGTGCAATATTTCAAAACATCCTAAAACCTTCTGGAAGTTTATAAACTCTAAAAGGAAAGCCTCAAATATTCCTTCATCCGTGCAATATAATAATAAGTACTCTTCCTGTGATATAGAAGTAAGTAACATATTTGCTGAAACCTGTACAACGTGCAATCATAAAACGTATACAAAAATTTTAAGAACTCGTTTTAACTGTGATATACCTTTTTTAAGACTGACTGAACCGGAAATAATAGTGCAATCCATAGACGACTTGAAGAGTTCATGTTTGTATGGTCCTGACAATAATCCGTCGATATTTGTTCAGCAACACCCATATATGTAACTATTCGCTGTCGCCTGGTGTTTTTCCTAATTTGTGGAAGTCTTTGTTTATTATACCTCTTCACAAGAGTGGAAACAAGAACAAAGCTGAGAATTATCGAGTAATTGCTAAACTTCCATGCTTGCCTAAGCTGTTTGAAAGCCCTTTTTATCTTCTTACTTCATTGACGAAAGCGTAGTTGATCGTGTGGATTCATTCAATGACTTAGGGGTTTTATTTGACTTCAAACTGTCATTTAACCCCCACATCGACATTATAATAAGCAAGGGTAGAAACCGCTTCGGATTAATTACGAGGTTTTCTAAGGAATTTAATGATCCTCCTATCTCGAAAATCCTCTATTGTGCAATTTTCCATCCTATCCTGGAACATTGCAGCTGTGTATGGTGTCCTGATTTGATTGATTGATAGATTTGATTCATTGATTTTGATTGATTGATTGATTTTTTATTAATATTTCTTTTTAACCTATGACTATGTACAATTTTGTTTATAGTATTATAAATGAGAACATTGTATAAGAAGTGAGTAATATTACAAAAAAAACAAGAATTTTACACATTGTTCTTCATAATTCATTCAAATAACATACATAGCAACAAAAAGAAATTAAAATCAAACATTCTTTAGCCTAGCTTAAACCAGGACTAATAGCGAATGATCCATTAAGAACTTTAAAATACAAATAAAAAAATAACTAAATAAACAAATACATTTATTTGTACCTATGAAATTTTAAAACATTTTCAATTTGCGTGTAATTAAGGTTGAAAAGCCATGATTTTATTGCATTAGAAAAGGCCGTAAAACATCTTTAACTCCTGATGGCAGTTGGAAGCTTATTCAAATCTGTAGGAGCAACAAATGAAAAGAAATGCCTGTAATGTTTTTTTTTTTATAAATAGGTGTCAGTACGTATTTCCTTGATTTAATATTAAGTTGTAATTAGCATTAACACGAATAGAAAGAAAACAACTCTTAAGAAAAAAAGCTTTAAGACTTTAAAGAAGTAAAGATATCTTAGAGAAGGAATTTTCAACTGTCGAAATAAAAGAAACTACCTGAAAAACGATTATGTTTGCAAATAATACGTATTGTGTCTTTCTGTGCAATGAATATAGGATTAATTTTATTGAAGTATGTACCTCCCCAACATTTAATACCGTACTGAATTTTAGAATGTACAATCCCATAATAAATCATAAGAAGTAGCTTTTGAGAACAAAAATTGCTTAAATTATAAAGTTGCTTAATGCAATTCAATAAATACTTTCCTAATCTTTCCGTATGTCCAAGCCAATTCATTCTACTATCCAGAAGAATTCCAAGATAATGGAAAGATTGGACAATATCAATTTTAAAACAGTTTCTGGAGCATTGTTCATTTAAATTATAAGATCCAGAGGAAGAAATTTCATCAATTAATATTTAATGGCATAGACAATCTGATGCATGATAGACAAAACTACAATCAACAATTGCAGAAGTCCTTCGTAATTTAAAAACCTTTGGTTTTGTTACTTAAAGTCATTTTATGAACATAAAACCAACGTCTAAGGATGTCATGATCGAAAAATATATTAGAAACCAAGTTAAGGTATGGTTTTTCACCGTAAAATCATCGGAAAATGCAATAAGCTTACCTTTAAAGTGCTGTTTGAAGATCGAGTTGAAAAAAAAAGTAAAAATAATAATGGGCCAAGAACAGATCCTTGTGTAAATCCCGTGCTTATGTTTTTCATTTCACTATATCTTTCATCAATTTTTACTTTATATAAATATGAAGCTAATCAATAATGAACAAAGCCACGGAATCCGGCTGAACTTAATTTATCAAGGAGAATCTATGACCAACAAGATCAAAAGCCTTTGTCAAATCGATAAAAAGTCCTGCTGTGTCAATATTATTATTGATACCTTCATAAATTTCACCACAAAACTTTAAAAGCGCATTTTTGGTAGACTTACCAGCTCGAAAACCGAATTGACTGTCATCAAAAAATTTATATTTATTTAAAAATTCTAAGATTCTCCTTTCAGTCTTTTCAAAAATTTTGGAACAAGCTGGAAGTAGAGATATAGGCCTATAATTATTCATATCCTTGTAATTTGATTTTTTATAAAGATGTATAACCTCAGCAATCTTTAAAGCATCAGGAAAAACACCTCCAAAAACACTTTTATTGAATATGTGTGAGAGAACATCAACAACGTTATTGGCTATATTTTTTAACAAATTATTAGAACAAGAATCGTCGGTTTTAGAATTAGAGTTCTTGAGTGAATTAATGATTCTATATAATTCATGCGAAGTAATAGGTTCAAAAAATAAACTACTGTTAGAGTGGTTCTGTTTTATAATTGAACTACTCACGGAACGAATACAATCAGAATCATATGAACCATCTACCATGTTATTGGCTATTGAAGTAAAAAAGTTATTAATTATTTTATTTTATATTTGTCTCTTAATATGGATTTATTTTGAAATTGTTTACATTTCCTACTTAATTTGTTTTTTACACATATTTTTCTTACAAGAACATTTGTAATCCAAGGCTTGAGGCGCTTAGATTTATAATTTTTTCCTGTGTATTCTGTTTCGTAAATAAATTGGAAAGTGTAAAAGAAAAGTTTTTGTTAGTCGTCCTTCGTCATCTGCCATGGCACTTAAATGAACATCTTCCACCTTATGAACATCGCTTGAGTCCACTAAGTTTATCAACGCCTTAGAAAAGAAGGGAAGTCAATAATGTCATTTTCCTTTTTGAAATTTTATCTGGATCAATTAATTCTGCCCACATCCTGAGTATGCTGAATATAGACTCTCGACCTAGGTCAACCCGTGATCCTGAATTTTGTATACGTCATTTGCTACATCTAATTATAGTTTAAATGAATCTATAAATGTAATGTTTAAACATTTTAATTGTTTTTATAATAACAATGGCGCAAAATTTTAAACGAATAAGTAATATGTTAAATAATTTTTAGTATGATACTAGGCTAAAAAAAGGATTTTGCTAATTTTAAACCAGTTTAGTGTCGTACCATTTTCTTAACATTTTACTAAAATTAAAATCACAAAATGGCTACTTTATTTTTTTAGTATCGTACTAAATCCATATGCCACTTTTACATTTACAAACGTCAAAAAGTATGTTGGCTTACTTTTTTGCAATATTTTAGGCGAATTTAGTTGTAGTTTATTAAGAAAATAGATTTAGTATGGTAGTAGTTAAAAAGTGTTTAAAATTAAGGAAATATTGGTAAAATGATTTAGTATTAGCAAACTGTTAAGTATTATCATGCTAAGCCCTTAACCTCAGGCTGTTTAAGATTTTGCGCCATTTAATTTATCTAAATTAAAATTTAATTTGTCTCGCAACGCAGATGAGCTGACAAAGCATATTTTTAATATGCTTGCTATATTCTCCTGCAAGGACAAACTAATTGGTCAATCATACGATGGTGCGGAAGTTATGTCTGGGGAAGTAGGTGGTGTTAAAAAGGAAATCCTTGATGCTTGTCCAATGGGTAACCTTTTTCCTTGCTATGCTCACGTTTTAAATTTAGTTTTATCACTTGAAAGTATATCGGATTCAAAACTTTTTTTAGCAGTACTAATACTATTGCACGTTTTTTTATTAATAAATCAACTAAACGTTCAAATCTTTTAAAACACATAGCTAACCGACGCGACGCATGCCTGGGGTATCGGAAACCCGCTGGTATCATCATTCGCGGATAATAAACGTTATTCTAAATTGTAGATTAGATATAATTGCAACTTTGATTAGAATATTAGACAACCCTAATGAATGGAACACTGATTCGCTTTCTATTGCTGAGAGCTTGTTAATTAAATTATGGGCATAGGATTTTTGTTTTTTTTCTTAATACTCGAAAGAAAATGCATGGTTTGATTCAAGCTGTAAAGAGGTTATTAGGGATAGAGAAGTCAGTCTGCGGAATTATAAAACCAACCCCACTGAGGAATACCGGAAAAAGTTTCAACAAGCTAGAAGGACTTGCAACGTTCACATTCGTAGAACCAAATTTTTGCATGACCAAAAATTAAGGCAAAAAATACTACAATGTCCCAAAGGTAGTAAGAATTTTTGGTAATTTGTAAAAACTATTCAAAATTCAATTTCTTCTTCGGTTCCAACGCTCGTCTTTAATGACACCCCTTTTGTCAGTTCTCGCGTGCGGTAAATATTTCCTCGTCCTCCTTTTTTTTCTTGTCACTTCTCGCAGTTGTATTAGCTTGATCATTGTAGGTACTGTGTGGACCTTATCACACAGTGCATGCAATGATTTGGTTAGTATAACGTCAGATGGATTACTGTTTGTTTTTTTCTATTTAACCAGGGGCGGATCAATATAAATTTTCACTAAGGCATAACACTAGTGACAATTTATTATTGAAAAGTTCAAATTGGAATATAGATCAAACATTCATTATAGTTAATTGTCTGACTTGTGTTTTATTTGTTTTTAAATGTTAAAATGGTTGGTAGTTTTAGAGTCGATTATACCAATATTCGCGGGCTTAGGAAAAATGCTTGTGCCACGTGTGTCTACTGTTAGAAACAGGCCAGCTGTTTTGACACTGAGTGAGACCCAGATAGGCGAAAATTCTTATCAATCGGAATTTCGTCTGTTTGGGTACAACTTAGTGCCGTTATTCTTTTCCCACCATGGTCTCGCCGTATACGTAAGAAATGATTTAGCGTACCAACTCCAACCACAATATGGCTTGTGCTCAACCACAAATTTTAAGTTCATGTGGTAAAATTCACGGTAAATAAGGACATCATACACACATATTTTATTTATCGGAGCCCAAATTTGGACAGAGTTTCAACTTTTAATGAATTTGATGCTTTGTCCGACTCCATTCAAAGAATTTTTTCCCATTATCCTCACACTGAAAATGTCATTGCAGGCGATTCCAATGTACACAATTCTAGTTGGCTCCGCTTTTCGAGCCAGACAGCACCCGAAGGAAGGTATGTTGAGGCCTTTGCTAAGTTAAGTCAACTGACTCAGATTGTTGACAAGCCAACTCGAATACCTGACGTTGCAGGTCAAACCGCAAACACTCTAGACTTGTTCCTTACCTCTGACCCTAATAAATACACGCTAAAGGTATAATCGCCTCTAGGCACATCAGCCCATTGTGTCATATCTGCAAATTTCTCATCCCAACAACAATCAGTTAAAGAAAAACCACCTATGAGAACAGTTTGGTAATATGGGAAAGCCAACTGGGACGGTCTCAATAATTTCTTCAGAAACTTTAACTGGTCATTATGCTTCCTCGGTAGTGACATAGACTCCAGCGCAGACATGATATCAAATTTAATCCTTTACGGAGGGAAACATTTTATCCCGAATAGGGTAAAATCTATCAAACCGAAAGAAAATGCATGGTTTGATTCAAGCTGTAAAGAGGTTATTAGGGTTAGAGAAGTCAGTTTCCGGAATTATAAAGCCAACCCAACTGAGGAAAACCGGAAGTAGTTTCAACAAGCTAGAAAGACTTGCAACGTTCACATTCGTAGAACCAAATTTTTGAATGACCAAAAATTAAGGTAAAAAATACTACAATGTCCCAATGGTAGTAAGAATTTTTGGTCATTTGTAGAAAAATATTCGAAATTCATCTTCGACTTCGGTTCCAACACTCGGCTTTAATGACAGCCCTGTTAATTCGACGCTGCCAGAAAGTGTTATGAATCCTCCAGTACTTGAGAGCGTAAAAGATTTCATGGGACGAATCTTCTTTTGCACTCGTGCAGTTACCAGAGTTCTCAAGGACCTTGATATACACAAATCCGCTGGCCCGGATAGTATCCCTCCCATCGTTCTGAAGAGGTGTTCTTCAACGCTTTTGCATCTGTACTATTCTACTGGTCTCTTTCTGACTGAATGGAAAACAGCATTTGTCTAGCCTGTCCCTAAGAAAGGCGAATATTCCTCACCCTCTAGTTACCGTCCAATTGAACTTATGTTCCTTCTTTCTAAGGTCATGGAAACGCTGACTAATTATCAGCTTAAGAAATATCTTGAAGAACGAAATCTATTTAATGACCGGTAGTATGGCTTTCGTAGCAATAGGTCCACTGGTGATGTGATGATATATCTCACCGAACAGTGGCACAAATATTTAAATCGTTTTGGAGAAAGTAAGATTATTGCGCTTTGATATTTCAAAAGCATTTAAAAGAATTTGGCATAAAGCTCTCTTATAGAAAATGCGTGCATTTGGTATCGATGAATCTCTTCTTCGTTGGATTAGAAATTATCTTTCGGACCGTTCAATATAAGTTGTATTGGACGGTTTCAAGTCTGATATCCACAAAATAAATGCTGGTGTGCTCCAGGGCTCCGGTATCTCCTCTTGCATCCTTCCCTACTTTCCTAACGCTCGCACTGTGCTTGTTCATTTTAAGGGTAGTCAAAACCCCTTTAGTGCGCACATCCGTTTCAAAAAAATAAATATATTATATCCCAAATAAATAAAAGATATAAAACTTTCACGAATTTAATTTTTTTACATTTACTTAATAAATCAAAATTTGATAATTTCGCAGTTTCCAATCCAGATGAAAAAATATCTTCTTTAATAGTTTTTTTAAAATTTTTTCCTAAAATTTTTGATTTTACAGCTTCGAGAAATGAACTTAAAGTTCTGTATACAACTTCTTCTCTTCGACAACTTGATGTTTTTTATTTAAAACACGAAATATTACGTGAAACATTCCCGCAAATTTTTAACTTAAGTAGTTTATTTTTAACACTTCCGATAACTGTTGCCTCCTTCGAACGATCTTTTTCAGCTCTTAAGCGAATTAACACGTATTTAAGAAATTCGCAAGGAGAAAAAAGGCTTTCTGATTTAGCACTTATATCTATAGAAAAGCAACTTCTTAATATTAAAAGTAGGCCTGACTTTTACGAAAGAGTTCTTGCAGAGTTTAATAAAAAAAATCGTAGAATAGCCCTAGAATATAAATAAGAGAAAAATAAGTTTAGTAAAACTTTTCACATTTTTTTTAATGGAAACACTTTCAAACAGAATATTTTTTCTTTAACATAAATAAATAATATTTTTTGTATATATAAATAAAGAGTTTTTAATTTTAATTACTTAATTTATTTAATTTCCTTTGTTTAATTTATTTAGTATTTATGACAAAATATTTGTGAATTAATAATATTTTTAATAATAAATTTATTTACGATATTGTATTTGCATCTGCCGAAATGTTTTCTTTCGAAACCGCTTTTATTAAGCGTTAAGCTCATTGTTACATTTAATTTAAATGACTTAAGGTATAACAAAATTGGTTTGAATTGCTCAACTTTATGGTTCGATACTAAGTTATGCATTGCACGAAATAATTTCAAGTAAACTTTCGAAATTTAATTTTTTGGCGACTAATTTTTCCTCGACTTACCTTTTGAAATTATTCACGCCTTGCCACTGCTACTTATAATACTAAAACTACTTAGACATAATGTCTGCAGTTGATATAATAAATAAATATTACATTAAGTTGTAGGAAACAAATGCGGAAAAGAGTATATTTGGTTATTGTTTATTCAACACCTTCAACAAGAATAAACAAAATTGTTTACACTGTTGGTTGGTTGGTTTGTGTAGGTCAGTTAATAATTTATTTGTTAATTTATATAATTGTTAATTTATAAATTGATTTAGAATTAAGTGAAACATAAGTACTTAAGTTGTAAATATTATTATAGAATAAAATTATGGAATAATCATAAAAAGAAAATGAAATAGAGTTGTACCTTATTTTCGTTTCCCCCCATCTCTTTCTAAAAACAATAACCTGGGTTAAAACCTTTTTTGAGAAGTATGTTGAAATTTTCACTGGTTCTTTCTTATGAACAATATCCTCCACATGCCTGAAATAAATAAAAACAGTTAAAGTAGTTCAAATTTTATTGAACTAAGAACAATTCTATACAAAAATAAATAAAAAAGCTTTGTATTAAAATTAGAAAAAACTAGGAGGGGAAGTGGGCAAGAACTAATAGTGAACATTTGTCTTATTATTGACTATCATTCCTAAAAATTTCATTAAAATCGGATTAGTGCTTCAGTTTTTATTAAAACGAGCAAACTGTAGGCGTGTGAGTCTGCGGAAATTGATAGCCAAATTTATCTTCGCATCGATTATCGTTCCTAAAAACGTAAATAAAATCGGTACTGTGGTTGAGTTTTTATGGAGTTTTTTTCGCTCTCCCATACAAACGGACTTAATGTGCGCCGCTCTGCCGCTAAGAAATGACGCTCAAAGGCTGCATGGCCACCTCCATATAACTTCATGTGTTTTAATTTGTTTTTCCCTCTAAGAGACATACTTATGGCAAAAATCAGCACGGAAATTTTAATTTCAGCTGTTTAAATCCGACCTGCATATGTCAGGTCAGGCTTTAAGATTTTAAAAATAAAACCTTGAAATTCGTAAGTACTGCCTCAAGAGATCCTCATTCTTTCGGAGGTTATTTATACAAAATTATGTAATGCGCCATAACTTCCTCTTTTTCGTTTAATTGGATGAACACCAAGTCTTTTTTAAAAATTGGCGTTTCGTCCCGGCGATCTCACATGGACTCATCAGTTGACTAGTGAGGACCTTCCTTTGTCAATACGCAATTTTTGCCAAGTTTGTTAGACTAAAGGCCGTTAAAAGCTATTTTGAATCAATAATTCAACAAGTCCAAATATTATAGTGCTAAGTCTTCTACTTGGCTGATGTATTTCAGTAATATATAGAATTTGTATTATTAAAAAAAAACTTCTTATATAAATAATGCCAGGCCACGGGCAAAAAACAAAAATTTCCAATTTAATGATTAGGAATTCTAGTCTTGTTGGATATAGTTCACACTAGATGTTCTTCACGAAATCTATGTAAGATGAACTGAACTTGGCAAGAAAAGTATAATAGTTTGGTGGTCTGATACTCAAAACAGACCGGTACAAGTAAAACCAACTATAACATGTTTTTTCCTTCTCCTCCACTTCCACGAGATATTCGTACTTATTACACTGCAAATATATGGCGCATTTGTTATAATATTAATGTTCTGTCATTTCATATACTGGATGAAGATTGAGATTGCTAGTTGAGAAGAGAAGTTCATTACTTTCTGGATTTTTAAAAAATATTGTCATCGTACACGAAAACAAACTTAATTGTTTATTATGTCTTTAAAAAGATCTTGGAGTTATTTTTCAATCCAAACTTTATTAACGTTAATAAGGCAAACTCCATGTTAGGTTTCATATACGCTTTTGATTTAAATGATAATTATACATACATTAAAATCCCGTTGCGTTGCTTATGTTGGGTCGATTGTTTATTTTATAACAAATGTTAAAAGTTTACATTGATATTTTTGTTAATTATTATTAATCTTACAATAAAACATAATGGATTGCAAGACAATATTAACAACTTGTTTTGAATAACAATTAAAAACGACTTCTAGTCGTTGCAATTAATCCATTAATGCGTAATTTAATTAGTAAACAAAAATCAATGTAAACTCTCAATATTTCATGTTTAAATAAACAACCCCTGAAGAAGTTGGGAAAATCCAACGAAACGTAGGGTAAAAATATGAAGTGAAGTTATTTTATTTGCATACAAAAGAAAGTGACCAAAATAGCCCGAAAAAACCTTGAACATCAAGTCATAAAAATAATTGGTCTAGTTAGTAAATTAAATTAACAATCTATTAGTTATGTAGGTACTAATGTTAATAATTAATATTTATTGTACAGGGTGGCGCACGAATCGTGATACAAAAATAAAACGTAATAACTTTTTTTCAATGTGAGTAATCGGCTTATTTTTTTTTATTTTATAGGCTACTATTTAGATTTATCAAATGAATGCTTGGGATACTGAAAAAAGAATTTGGATAGTGCAGCGATACCATTCTTTGCAGTCCGTCATTTCCGTCCAAAGGGAATTTAGGCTGGAGTTTTGCGTAACTCCCCAGAATAGATGGACCATTATCAGACTGGTGAACATGTTTGCCGAACCGAATACTCGGTCGCCATAGATAGATTTTAAATACGATCCGACATGATTTTTGCACTCACCTTTTGGCCATAAAATTGCTAAAACAAACTCCGTAATACTATAGATATTTTTTTGTATAGTTAAAAAGTGACTTATAATTTCAGAATGTAATATTAATGTGTATGTATAGGTAAATTAATCAGCCCAATTCTAAATGACAATTCCTAGGGAAATATTTTCCTTTTCCCTACTCTCTTATTACAAACAAAAAAAAAGCTCCCAGGATTTGTTTCCCTTTCTCCTATTCTAAACAAACTTCGAATATGGGAAAAATACTCGGGAAAAAAATCGACATTCTAAATGCCAAAAAAAAGACCATTTATCCCATTTGGCGCTCGTTTTTTCCGACACATTTGTTCTAGAATTGAGAAAAAATTTAAGTTTTTTACTTTATACAACTAAAATATAAATACAATTTTAATATGCTCCTCAAACATTTGCAGGACTTTAGAGAGGATCTTGTGAGAACATACAGCAAGTATTTAAACGCTCATGGCTGTCAAACAGCTGATTCGAACATTCAGAATTTTCTTTCCCGCTTCCGAAAGGAAAAATAGTTTCGCGGGGAATTCATAATTGGAGAATACTACTCTCGGGAGAAAACATCTCCCGGAGAGTAATTTTCCCGGGGAATATTTAGAATTAGGCTGAATATCTTATACTGAAATGGGTTAAAATGTGAAATACCTATTGCGTAAATAAAAATAAATAATTCTTAAAATTTATATACAAACATTTTTTGTCTTTTTCAACGGATAGAAATTGTTCGGAACTGAAATTACTTTTGCGACTAACTAAAATAAATTGTCTTATCTCACACCAAATTCCTGTTCCACTCAACAAGTTCTTGAATTTTTTTTATAAGTAAAGGTATATACCAATGTCATTTCTAATTTCTTTTCAACGACAAATATATAAACCAACATGTAATGCGCCAGCGCGGCTATAGAGGGAGGGTCATGCGGTCATGAGCCCCTAAAGCTCTAAGAGAAAACAATAAAAGGCATTAAGATATACACTATTTAATTAAAGGACAAAAGCCATCAACGTTTTAAACCGGGTTATACATTTTGCGTTTTCAAAAGTAAACGTAAATAAAACGCATATAAAATAGTTTTTTTCATGATATTTCTTTTTTGCTATAAGGCTTAAACGTTGACATTATGTCACTATATCATTTAAATGACCACCACACGACCACTTTTTGACACATATTGGGCGGTATCTCAGCCATAACTTGACGAACGTTGGTTTTCGAGTGCTTAAGAGTTAAAGGTTTATCTGCATAAGCACGGTCTTTTGCGTAGCCCCACAAAAAAAAGTCTAGCGGTGTCAAATCGAATTATCTTGGTCACCAGTTGATATCGCCATGACGAGAAATTACGCGGCCAGGAAATGTCTCTTGCAACAAAGCCATATTCGCTCGAGTTGTGTGGCATGTGGCACCGTCTTGTTGAAACCATATATTCTCCAAGTCGTATTCTTCAATAACAGGCAAAAAAACGTCGAGTATCATATGACCATAATGCTCCGAATTGACGGTGACAGTCCTTCCATCGTTGTTTTCGAAGAAGTAAGGTCCAATCACATCTCCGGACCAAAGAGAGCCCCAGACAGTGACTTTTTGTAGTTGCAATGGCCTCTCTTCAATTACTTGAGTATTCTCAGAACCCCAAATACGACAATTTTGTTTATTAACATACCCACAGAGTGAGAAATGTGCTTCGTCGCTGAAGAAAATTTTGTTCGAAAAATAGCCATCCACCGCCTGTTGTTCAATCACCCATTCGACGTATGTACGACATTGTGAATGGTCAGCTGGCTTCAGTTGTTGTGTGACCTGGACTTTATATGGATGTAGGTATAGATCCAGATGCAAAATACGCCATAATGTGCCGTAAGACAGTCCCAATTCCTGAGAACGACGAGGAATCGACACATTCGGGTCTTCGGCAACACTTTCACTTCCAGCAGTGACACTTTTGATGGTATGAGCGAAACGATGATGCGCAGGCCTTGCAATATCTTCACAATTTTGCCAATGACTTGCGTAGTTGGACGATTACGTAAACCATAATCTCCTCTTAAAGCACGATATGTGGCTGTGGCAGAATCATCATTTCTGTAGTAGGTTTTAACAACTTTTATGCGTTGTCCGATAGCTAAGCAATCCATTTTCGTCAATGTCACACTTTCAACTGAAAAAAAAAATTGGTTTAAGAACTTAGTTTGACAGATGTCGAATTCCAGCCCTATACTTTTGAAACCGCAAAATGGATAACCCTTTATATATCTCACTAGATCTTATTATTAAATTAATTGCAATAGTCTATACGCAATACCCCTTTGCAGTATAAATAATATATGACGGATTCCCAGTTTTAAAATTTACGTTTTCAGTTGAAATATAAGGGAAAATATATTTTCGTCATACACGTACGTCAGAGTTTTTTTTAATCAAAATCGATAGATCCGTTTTCGAGATAATTATGATGGTAAAACAATTTTATGGCAGTGTGGCAGCGACTGTTAGCTTTGGGGCTAAAAAGCGATTCAAAAATCTATTTCAGATAATCACCTAAAACGCTTAAATATACTAATTTCAAAGAAAATCGTTTCAGCCGTTTAGGCTGTAGCTCGTCCTACAGGCAGACAGAGAGACGAAATTGCGGGACCCAATTTTTTGGTGTTTTCCATCATCGCAATGTCAAGTTTGATTAAAATCTCGAGCTCGATATTTTTCTAAATGCAAAACTTGAACTATAGTACGTATATCGCAAGTAAAAAGACTTGGTGTTCACCCAATTAACCAAAAAAGACGAAGTTATTGCGCATTTCATAATTTTAATCTACGTATAATAATCTCCGAAAATATGATCATCTCTTCAGGCAGTACTAAAGACTATCAAGGTTTTATTTATAAAATCTTTAAGCATGCCCTAACAAATGCAGGACGGATTTGAACAGCTGATTTTGCCATAATTATGCCTTGCCGATCAGCATTACACTAAAATAATAGAACAGATTTGATAGCTGAGCGGTGCCGCTCTGCCGCTAAGAAATGACGCTTGCCGCTCAACGACTGCGTGGCAACCTCCTTATAACTTCACATGTTTTAATTTTTTTTTTGCCATTCAGCATTTGGCCGCTTTGCCACTTGCCGCTCATTGCGTGTCCAAGGCCTTAGACAGCATATGTGCAGCGGAAGTTAATACCAGTGACACAATTATTACTGATATTATGTTTGTTTATGGACATCCGTAACAAAACGTTCTTCAAAAAGAAAAATTCCTCTCAACCTTAGTATAATAAATAGTCGTACTCGTATTAGTTATAATTTAGTTTAGTTTTGTTTATTCAATTTATTGATATGCTATACACATTAAGATATATCTTATTAAAAAGTGATAGATTTAATAATGTATACTTGAATAAGTATAAAAGCTAACTATCAAGATCTAGAAAATGAAGTTAAAAAGGAAAACTGATTAGTTTACAAATAAATGAAGATAATTGCAAACTTTAAATTATTAATGTATTAAATGTAAAACCGCAAATTTAAGGCAAAGAAAAATAGTCACTTAGTTTACTCTGAAATATTTTAGCATGTATCACTTGGCGAAGAGTTCCATAGTCGAATGGCGTTGACAAAGAACTGCCGCTCGAAGGTAAGGCATATATGGCGTGATCTGTTTGAAGTAGGAAATTGTTATCTGTAAATTAGGTTATGTGGTTGATTCGTCTGTTTAATAGTGAAGAGCAGAAGAAGTGTTCCATATTGAAGAAAACTGCATATTGAATAGAGTATGAGCAAATTCGGAGATATGGTCATGTCTTTTTCAACAACTTCAGTAGAATCAATTTTAGAGAACTTAAAAGCAGATTGAGAGCTAAGAAAATTACCCTTGTTAAAAACATCATAAGAATCTAGTGAAGATGTAGAGGGCAACGTTAAAAATTGTTTATTCAGCTCATTAATGTCAATGTTATCACAGTTGGAACTTTTTTTCTTACCAATACCAAAATTGCGTAAATTGCTCCACAGTTTTCGACCATTAATAGATAAATTGAGACGATTTTTGAAAAATTTTGATTTTTCAGTGCGCGATATTATCTTAAAGATCTTTCAACTTATATCTCTTAAACGGAAGGTATGCTTGATTTCTACGGTACATGAGAGAGGAAATTTCTGGAGTAAACCACGGCCAGGTTCGATGTGTTAAACATTTTTGTTTAAGGGGAACGAAAGCATTAAAGAGATACTCGATGTTAGTTTGAAAAAATTCGACTTGTTCGTTCGGAGATGGCATAGAGTAAAGTCTATCCCAATCAATCATAGAAACATTTTATTCAAGAGCAGAATAATTCACATTTTTAAAATCTGGATATTGGAAAATTTTTGGAGGTATAATTATATTGAAATCAAAAGTGAGAAAAATCAGATCATGTTTTGAGAAGGCAGGCCCAACAAATTGGTTATAGAACCGAACATCATTCATGTTACTAACAAAATAACATCAAGTAGTGAACTGGACCTATTAGTAAAATGAATAGCCTCATCTTCATTAACCGGTAATAGATTAAGCGATCTCATTCTGTCTACTAAGGTGCTTTCTACTAATAGGTTTCTATTAATATCCCCTAATAAAACAGTCTTAGTTGACATCACAGCAATTTCTTCCATCAGAGATACGAGAGGTGAAAGATTAACGAATCTATTTTGTATCTAGACTGTACCAAGCAGAAACTTATCTTCCCCACATATCATATCTACAAAAATATACTCGATTGAACAACCAGGGCTTGATGCACTATTTATCCTACAAGTAATACCTTCACGAACATAAATTGCCAATCCACCTCCTTCACCACATCGATCAGCCTTAAAAACTCTACAACCATTTAAGTGAAACATAGTGGTGGGAAAATTAATGGGGATCAAGTTTCAGAAACACAGATAGCATCAACTCCAGAACCTTCAAAAGCATATCTAAATTCATCAATTTTTGTTTCGTAGGCTTTGACCATTTATGTGACAATCTTGAAACCCAAACATTGACTGCAAAGTACCCTTAGCATTGAACGCAAAATCAAATCATCGCCAATACCAGGAGAAACTGTATTAATGATAATATGCGATAAAATTATTAAGTGTTTTACCAATAATTTACATAAACTTTAATGTAGCTAACCATTGAGGTTAAGTTAGTTAGGTGTAGTTATCCTATGCAGGTTTAAAGCCTATGTAGCTAAGATTACCTTGATTCTTAGTATAATGAATTGTCGAATAGGTAGCCTCCTTCAAATGTATGTTTAAATCTAAGTTATGGGTTTTAATTATGTAAGTTAGGAGGGTAAAATGTATCTACATATATATATATATTGATGGAACCTAAGTATGTTAACATGTACATATACTAATGAAAATGAAGGATGTAGGTGCCCAGTAGGAAATTTCGTAATCAATGAATATTTTGGTGAATTCATCAATGGATTCATCGCCTATTTCTATCGATAGGTAGTATGTAATGATTTCATAAGAAAACGGTTGGGCATTTTTTCATCAGTTAACTAAATTCAAATGAATTGAATGCTTACAATTTACTACATTTTCAGTTACAAAATCATAAACGATGATTCCAGTGATGAAGAGTAATGTATAGGTTCATGAGTTCGCAAATGATGTTTGGTTCCCTACGGTGCGGTGGTTGTTTTGTTTTCTTCCCGAGAAAAAAAAATGCAAACAAAAAGCCTTAAAAAAAGAGGCTTTATCTGCCATGGGAGGGAAGAGTAACGAACATTGCCTTTTCTACCTGCCCCGAGAAATGCGCTCAGTAGTCAGTCTTTGCTGCTCAGGAAATGAGTTTGTGGGATTTCTTAGAGAAAGTGAAAAAACATAAACAGAAATTCCAGTTTTGTTCGCCATCATTATCATCATTTTACATAGCAAAAAAAGATTATTTTTTTATCAAAATGTTTTTTTTTGTTCAGAAATTTTATTGAGGCAGCTGAAAGGTTTAAAATAATAACTTTAATATTTTTGCGACTTGTTGGTATTTTTTTTTTTGTATTAAATTCATTTTTATTTCATATTAACTTATCTTAAAGCTAGACAAAAATGTTTAAAACTAGCCTAATTATCAGTAACTTACAACTAATTTACTGGCTCTTTACGGGCGCTCGAAACTAATAATAACTCTTAGAACTAATGTCTTTCGACCTGAAAACTATTTTAATTAAATCTAATTATT
The DNA here is from genome assembly GCA_910595825.1 of Philhelius pedissequus. Classification (NCBI taxonomy): domain Eukaryota; kingdom Metazoa; phylum Arthropoda; class Insecta; order Diptera; family Syrphidae; genus Philhelius; species Philhelius pedissequus. The sequence continues at coordinate 214,959,313 of OU343160.1, read as the reverse complement.
TTATTTTATTTTATTTTTCCAAGGAAACTTTCACAAAAAAAAAACTTGGTATCTTATCATTTTTTTTTTTTACTTATAAACTAAACGTAAATATAGATTAAAAATAATTAAAACTAAATAAAACTAACTGATACTAACTAAAAATAACTTAAAGTACTTAAAATACCTAATAATACTTAAAACTACTTACCAACTAGAACAGCCACAGCAGCATTTTTTTTTCGTTTTAAAATTTTTTTTTTATATGCATGCAGACACACACCAACATGCAACCCACCCATACATGTACATACGCACATACATATACGTACGCACATACCTGTACAGACGCGCAGATATATGCACGTATGCCCCCGCATACATACATATTTTTAATTTTTTTTTGGTGCCACCCCGACTGTTCCCTATAGCTAATGCCCTAAATCTATGTTAGTCGGTCAAGATATACTATCTTCATCGACTTTAAATATTATGATGCTGTTCAGAGAGCCACCAGAACTGGTTCTCCTGTTTCGCCCTATCCCTCCGGTCCCGATCGGACACAGTCCTACTGAACCGAAGGCGCTCTTCTGCACCTTGAGCGATGACGTCTCGGCTATACAGGAGTCGCCTATCCACAGTTTTCCGGCTGACGTGGTAGATGAGCTGAACCGCCCCTCCATCCTGTATCAGCCCTCGACTGTCTAAAAAGAGGAATGCCTCGGGAGGGATGTAACCACTTAACAGCGCAATCTCAAAATATTCGTTATTGGGGTAATAAGCCACAAAAATTAAGCTGTTAGTTGAGGACATCGCTCCTGCAACGTGACCCCGAATCAGCTTGAACAAAAAAATATCTATTCTGTTTATGTTGGCTCCGTTGTATAGAACCTGGTTGGAATAATATCTTGTGTACTCCGACTCTGGTGTTCTGTGTAATCCAAGGCAACGTCTCAGACATTGCCTCTCAAACACCCGAATCTTTTCCATTTGAGATGGGGCAACGTTGAACCACACCGGGCATCTGTAGGCAATCATCGGCCTGATGATCGCCATGTAGCAAATCACCTTCACCCTGCTGTCAAGACGGCTGCTATAGAACAGTCGTTTTGTCAAGGCAAAGGCTCCCCTAGCCCTGGCCAAAGCAGCACCTATATGTCTGTCGAAATACAGGTACTAATCCAACCAGATGCCAAGGTACTTTACTACACTTTTACTCGCCAGTAGATGTCCATGTGGCCCTACGATCACCAGCTTGCGCCAGTTCTTTCTCGTATCCCTTGAGGCGCTAGAGAACGGAGTCCTAAACAAAATAGTTTCTGATTTCTGGAAGTTGATTTTCAACGCTGAATAGAATCGGCGAGTTAACCGCTCCCTGCTGAAGACCATTATTAATATTAAAAATTGCGGTAGAAGTTACATTGCCACTCTTGACAAAAAACTTTCTACCATTTAGCATGTCATAAAGCATATACAATAGAGGTTTACTTATACCTAGTCTGGTTAGCTTTAGATAGAGACCTTCTAACCATACGGTGTCGAAGGCCTTCTCCAAATCAACCAGACAGGCACCCGTACACTGCTTTTTAGTTTTGTTCCATTGGATATCAGAAACTAGTTTAGACGCGGCATGAATTGTGTCATGTCCCGCCTTAAAACCGAACTGATTATCCGGGATGATATTTTTGTCCTCCGCCCACTTGAACAGGGCTCTATTAATAACCTTTTCAAATACTTTGCTGATACTCGGAAGAAGACTTATCGACTGGAGATTCGCTGGATTGGAGTTGTCCTTTCCCTTTTTTGGGAGAGGGTGCACCACAGCTGTCTTCCACCGCACTGGATAATATGCATTATTCAGCGCGATGTTAAACAGTGTGATATAAATGTCAACTGCTTCTTGAGGCAAATGTCGTAGTACAACGTTGGATATACCATCGACTCCTGCAGACTTCTTTTTCTTCAATGAATCGAAAATGAGCTGGAGCTCATTCTTCGAAATTAACAGGGGACTGGGCCCATTTCGGTCGGCGATTATGGCGTTTGCCAAATCTTCATCATTAAACCCGTTAAAACTAAGGTTCTCAGATCGCCATTCGCTTATACCGTTTCGGAGCCATAAGTGATGAAGCAGAGCTCTGTTCTCCAGGTCATGATTCGGGCGAATGCTGGCATTCACCTTGTACACTTGCTGGAAAGCAGCCCCCACAGTCTCCACCTTCTCCTGCGGATCTTCGATTATGAAGAGGTCATCGTCCAATACGGCGTCATCTGGGTCTATGCCTGCTGTCAGAAGTACGTCTCTGTTTTGTGTCGTCCTCTGGAGCTTAAGACACGGAAGATCGTTCTGATCTTTTCTTCTGAATATCTTATTAATTTGTGGGAACATACTCGGGTCGGTAGCGTTCACGGCCCGAATTTTGTTGTCCCAAAACAAATTAATGGACAACCTATAATTTTCTTTGATCAATTGGCTGATGTTTTTGATGGACGAATTCAGTGTCCTTATCTCCAGATCTCGTGTGTCAGTAAACCGTCTGTACAAGAGTTTTAGTCTTGTCAGTAAGCCACTTTTTTGTCTGTGTAGTGCATCAATTGTCGCTATACGGTACATGTCAGTTGCGTTACGTTCTTTGTATTTCGGTATTGTCCTGTTCATTGGTCGTTGAATTGTTTCGTCCATTTGTTCTAAGTATCTGTCAATTTCAGTATTTGTCATGTTCCTGTCATTTGGTGGGATATACCATTTGATCGTAATTCGCTCAATAAGACGTTCGAGAAGCGTGGCCAGCGCACCTTACTGTAATTGTAAGTATGCACCGGTACATACTCCTCCAACTCCATAAGCGTGTTCGGAAGTTGTGTTACGGCGGCGAGTCCGCAGATGTCACTGTCGTACTCAATCGTTCTTAAGCAATTTTTAGGCCGATGTCCACAGTATCAGTAATTGTTAGTCTTGCGTCTTTCAACAATATATCCAGATAGGCACCGCTTCTTGGAAACGATGGCCTGTCTGTAGCGAGAAGTTCAATGCAATACTCCAGATTGTATCGACCAATCCAATTATACAGATAGTTACCACGAGGATTTTGTATTTGATTTCCCTAATCTATATGTTTGGCATTCAAATCACCAGCCAATATGTAGTAGTTTTCTTCCGAGCTCAATCTTAAGTATTCAAAAAGATTTTCAAGCTCTGTTATAAACTGTGTGGGCAGAGGTGTTTCCGGTGCATAGGCAGCGATCACATTCATTCGCTTCCCCTGTTGGAGATGAATGCATATGATGCAAGCCTCTAACTTCCGAAATTTACGCACATCACTATTATATATTACCTTATGACTAATGCCTTTACGTATAAAGATTGCGGCGCCCCCTCCTTGAGTGGAGTTGGGTCGGTCTCTCCTTACGATATTGTAATTGTTGTTAGTCAATTTATGTTTCTGGTTAAGCTTAGTTTCGCTAGCCAAAAACACATCTGGACTTATGTCTTTAAGCAATTGGAATAAATTCGCTCTACGTTCGGTCCTAATCAGTGAATTTACATTCACAGCTAGGATCTTAAAGGTCCTCTCCGGCAGCGCGCCCTTAACCTCTAAGTTGCGTTAAGCTCGGCAAAACAGAGTAGAGATAATCCACCCTAGTCGCCAAAAATTAAGCTGTTAGTTGAGGACATCGCTCTTGCAACGTGACCCCGTATCAGCTTAAACAAAAAATTATCTATTCTGTTTATGTTGGCTCCGTTGTATAGAACCTGGTTGGAATAATATCTTGTGTACTCCGATTCTGGTGTTCTGTGTAATCCAAGGCAACGTCTAAGACATTGCCCCTCAAACACCCGAATCTTTTCCATTTGAGATGGGGCAACGTTGAACCACACCGGGCATCTGTAGGCAATCATCGGCCTGATGAGGGCCATGTAGCAAATCACCTTCACCCTGCTGTCAAGACGGCTGTTATAGAACAGTCGTTTTGTCAGGGCAAAGGCTCCCCTAGCCCTGGCCAAAGCAGCACCTATATATCTGTCGAAATACAGGTACTAATCCAACCAGATGCCAAGGTACTTTACTACACTTTTACTCGCCAGTAGATGTCCATGTGGCCCTACGATCACCAGCTTGCGCCAGTTCTTTCTCGTATCCCTTGAGGCGCTAGAGAACGGAGTCCTAAACAAAATAGTTTCTGATTTCTGGAAGTTGATTTTCAACTTCCAGTCATCACAATATCGCTGAATTTTGTCGAAGTCACTCTGCAAGAGACTTTTGATGACCTCAACTGTATTAGCTGTTCCATACGCAATTAGATCGTCGGCGTACGCAATTTCGTGAGTTAGACTACTTATCAGATCGCTGGTGTAAATGCTGAATAGAATCGGCGAGTTAACCGCTCCCTGCTGAAGACCATTATTAATATTAAAAATTGCGGTAGAAGTTACATTGCCACCCTTGACAACAAACTTTCTACCATTTAGCATGTCATAAAGCATATAACGGGTGATTTTTTTGCTACTTGGTTTTTGACGTTTATATTTTTGACAGATCACACATGACAAATTCCATGAACATTTGACATTTCGATTCAGTATTGTTTGCCATTTCATCATGAATAGACTTACGCCTGAACAACGTTTGCAAATTATTGAAATTTATTATCAAAATTCGTGCTCTGTGAAAAATGTGTTTCGCAAGCTACGTCCGTTTTATGGTCTTCAGCGACGAGGCTCATTTTTGGCTAAATGGATACGTGAATAAGCAGAATTGCCGTATTTGGAGTGAAGAGCAGCCAGAGGCAATTCAGCAGCTACCAATGCATCCCGAAAAATGCACTGTTTGGTGCGGTTTATGGGCAGGCGGCATCATTGGGCCGAACTTCTTCAAGGACGCTGAAGGCCGCAGGGTTACGGTCAATGTAGAAAGGTACCGTTCGATGATAACAGATTTTTTTTTGCCGAAAATGCAAGAATTGAACTCGGTCGACATGTGGCTCCAACAGGACGGTGCCACATGCCATACTGCACGCGAAACCATGCATCAATTGAGAGGCGAATTTGGTGAGCAGTTGATCTCACGTTTTGGCGCAGTTAATTGGCCACCAAGATCATGTGATTTGACAACGTAAGACTATTTTTTGTGGGGCTATGTTAAGTCTATTGTCTATGGGGACAAGCCAAACACGATTGCTGCCTTGGAAGCCAACATTGAACGCGTCATTGGTGAGATTCCGGCCGAAATGTGTGAAAGTTTGCCAAAATTGGACCTTCAGAATGGACCACCTGAAGCGTAGCCGCGGGCAACATTTAAGTGGAATTATTTTTAAAAAGTAAATGGCAGAAATTGATTTATCGATCCAAGTAAAAATTTCATTCACTTTTTACAAGTTTCTGTGTTTTTTTGAATTTTCAAAAACCAAGCTCTTAAAAAATCACCGTTTACAATAGAGGTTTACTTATACCTTGTCTGGTTAGCTTTAGATAGAGACCTTCTAACCATACGGTGTCGAAGGCCTTCTCCAAATCAACCAGACAGGCACCCGTACACTGCTTTTTAGTTTTGTTCCATTGGATATCAGAAACTAGTTTAGACGCGGCATGAATTGTGTCATGTCCCGCCTTAAAACCGAACTGATTATCCGGGATGATATTTTTGGGCTCTATTAATAACCTTTTCAAATACTTTGCTGATACTCGGAAGAAGACTTATCGACTGGAGATTCGCTGGATTGGAGTTGTCCTTTCCCTTTTTTGGGAGAGGGTGCACCACAGCTGTCTTCCACCGCACTGGATAATATGCATTATTCAGCGCGATGTTAAACAGTGTGATATAAATGTCAACTGCTTCTTGAGGCAAATGTCGTAGTACAACGTTGGATATACCATCGACTCCTGCAGACTTCTTTTTCTTCAATGAATCGAAAATGAGCTGGAGCTCATTCTTCGAAATTAACAGGGGACTGGGCCCATTTCGGTCGGCGATTATGGCGTTTGCCAAATCTTCATCATTAAACCCGTTAAAACCAAGGTTCTCAGATCGCCATTCGCTTATACCGTTTCGGAGCCATAAGTGATGACGCAGGTCATGATTCGGGCGAATGCTGGCATTCAACTTGTACACTTGCTGGAAAGCAGCCCCCACAGTCTCCACCTTCTCCTGCGGATCTTCGATTATGAAGAGGTCATCGTCCAAGACGGCGTCATCTGGGTCTATGCCTGCTGTCAGAAGTACGTCTCTGTTTTGTGTCGTCCTCTGGAGCTTAAGACACGGAAGATCGTTCTGATCTTTTCTTCTGAATATCTTATTAATTTGTGGGAACATACTCGGGTCGGTAGCGTTCACGGCCCGAATTTTGTTGTCCCAAACAAATTAATGGACAACCTATAATTTTCTTTGATCAATTGGTTGATGTTTTTGATGGACGACTTCAGTGTCCTTATCTCCAGATCTCGTGTGTCAGTAAACCGTCTGTACAAGAGTTTTAGTCTTGTCAGTAAGCCACTTTTTTGTCTGTGTAGTGCATCAATTGTCGCTATACGGTACATGTCAGTTGCGTTACGTTCTTTGTATTTCGGCATTGTCCTGTTCATTGGTCGTTGAATTGTTTCGTCCATTTGTTCTAAGTATCTGTCAATTTCAGTATTTGTCATGTTCCTGTCATTTGGTGGGATATACCATTTGATCGTAATTCGCTCAATAAGACGTTCGAGAAGCGTGGCCAGCGCAACTTACTGTAATTGTAAGTATGCACCGGTACATACTCCTCCAACTCCATAAGCGTGTTCGGAAGTTGTATTACGGCGGCGAGTCCGCAGTGGTCACTGTCGTACTGAATCGTTCTTAAACAATTTTTAGGCCGATGTCCACAGTATCAGTAATTGTTAGTCTTGCGTCTTTCAACAATAGATCCAGATAGGCACCGCTTCTTGGAAACGATGGCCTGTCTGTAGCGAGAAGTTCAATGCAATACTCCAGATTGTATCGACGAATCCAATTATACAAATAGTTACCACGAGGATTTTGTATTCGATTTCCCCAATCTATATGTAGTAGTTTTTTTCCGAGCTCAATCTTAAGCATTCAAAAAGATTTTCAAGCTCTGTTATAAACTGTGTGGGCAGAGGTGTTTCCGGTGCATAGGCAGCGATCACATACATTTGCTTCCCCTGTTGGAAATGAATGCATATGATGCATGCCTCTAACTTCCGAAATTTACGCACATCACTATTATATATTACCTTATGACTAATGCCTTTACGTATAAAGATTGCGGCGCCCCCTTCTTGAGTGGAGTTGGGTCGGTCTCTCCTTACGATATTGTAATTGTTGTTAGTCAATTTATGTTTCTGGTTAAGCTTAGTTTCGCTAGCCATAAACACATCTGGACTTATGTTTTTAAGCAACTGGAATAAATTCGCTCTACGTTCGGTCCTAATCAGTGAATTTACATTCGCAGCTAGGATCTTAAAGGGCCTCTCCGGCAGCGCGCCCTTAACCTCTAAGTTGCGTTAAGCATGGCAAAACAGAGTAGAGATAATCCGCCCCAGTCGCCTGCTCCCTGATCTGGTTTTGGAGGCCAGTCAACTGGCCCTGCATTGCCAGTAGAGTGCCCATAATATCCGCCTGTGCCCCCGGCGCCTTAGGCACGGGGGCCTGTTGGGCGACCTTTGGTGTAGGCTGTACCGTGCTTCCCCTTCCTGACACCATTTGGGCGTAAGAAATTTGGGGGTTGACGGGCGTTGTTGTAGGAGGGCGCACTGTTGGACGCTTTTCTACCACTATTTGCTTTGCTGCTTTATTGTTCTTTATAAGCTGAAACGTCGGGCATCCCCGATAATTAGCGGGGTGTCCGCCGCCTCGGCAGGATACACATTTAAGTTGGGTCCTATCTTCGACCCGTTCCCTTCCTAACTTGCATTCATCTGCATTGTGGTTCTCTCCACACTTAACGCAGCGTGACTGCATTTCGCAGTTTGCTGCGGCGTGGCCGAACCTTTGGCAGCGCATGCATTGAAGCATGTCGCTGCGCCTTTTTAATTTGTCCCAAGTTACAACCTGGTAGTTGAGGACGGATATACTCCTCAAACTATCCAGTTTGCCGCTGGGTGAGAGTTGAACAAGGAAGAAGGGAAGACTCCGCTTCTCCCGCCTATCTCTAACTGTAGCGAACGGCTTGACCCCGATAAAGTCGAGATCGTCATTCGCTTTTTGGGGGAGTTCATTTAAGAGCACCTGTGGTTCCGTGCAGGAATCTATGCCCTACAAAAGGACCGTTTGAAATTTTTCGGTTTTAGGGGTGAAACTAAAGAATTCAGTAGTAGTTTCTTTTAGCAACTCTTTAATTTTTTTGTGCTGTTCCAGTGTGAAGCACTGGATAGCATGCCTATCATTATTTAATCTGTTAATAGTAAAATTTTGACCTATGGTCAACTTACATAGATTTATGGTATCCTGTAACTCCATTTTATAAGTATTTATGGGTGGCACCATTTCTTTTTTCGTAATCGGCGGCTGTGGCTGCTGCTGCTGAGACTGACTTTTCTGCTGCTGTTGATTCTGCTGCTTTTGAATCTGCTGCTGCTTTTTTTTCTTGCGGTTGTGTCTGGGCTTGTGTCTGCTGCTGTTGCTGTTGTGGATGTTTTTGCCGTTGTTGTTTTGGCTGCTGCTGTGGCTGTTGTTTTTGTAATTGTTCTTTTTTCTGTTGTTGTTCTTGTTCGTCGAGTTCTTTTAGTTGTCTCGCTCGGCGCGCGTCTTGGCTGGCCTTAACTTTACTTTTCAACTTTTGGATTTCTGCCTCCATTGTTTCAATTTGAGCGATCATTCTTTGTTCCTCGTCCTCCTTAGATGACGCCTCTGATGTGGAGAGGTTCACGAAGGCAGTACTATCGCCCGTCGTGAAGTGCCCTTCTCCTTCCTCAGACATATATGCAATACCCTCTTCGGGTGAAGTGTCTAGCTGGGTTTGTCTTGCTGCCTCTGACGTCTCGTCTATATCGGACGTATTCACCCCAGCTGGCAGCTTTGCTGAGGTGGCCGTGGATCTCCTCTTTACCAAATTTGGTGCGCACTTGATCCTCTTTCTGCGCTTTTGGTTAGCATCGGATGATGTTGCCGTTGTTGTTATTGCTGTTGATGTTCTTGCTGCAGAATCACTGCTTGTAATTGGAACATCTTTCGATGTTCGCTCAGCTGATGCCATCGCTGGCCTCATTGGCCCTAGGACACCTTTCGATGCCCCGGTGCTTAAGCTCCTCCTCCTTTGCTCGTTTTCCCAACCAATAAAGTTTTCCACTTCACGGTTGTGAAAAAAAGCTGTTAAAGTTCTGATGCCCGGCTGGGAATCGAACTGGCGACCCTCGGATTCTCGGTCGGCCACCCTACCTTTGTGCTACTGCACCACTTAAGAAATCTTGATTTAATGTTATACTTAAACGCACACACGAAATTTAATTTGGAAAAAACTGGGAAGCCGAAAACGTGTTAACACCTCCACAGTACGAGATCGACTGAGACGACTTGTGGGTATTTCTTCGACCTTATTCAAATTTAAAAATGCCAATATTTCTTTTAGCGCATTATACCTACCCAATACGTAATGCTGGCTACTGAAAGTGCAAAACCTACGCAGCAGAATTAACAAAAGGAATTGCTAAAGCCGACATCAGATCAAATTTAAAAGAATCAATTATTGATAAGGTTTACTTTCGCACCAAGATTTTATCAAGACTACATTTTAATTATTATTAGCTAAACGTATTTTTTTTCTTAATTGAATGTTTATATTATTGAATAATCGTCGAATTAAATTAATAAAATTATATTTGGGGGTATAACATACATATACAACGTTTCTGTTTCCTTAAAAAACATATTTCCTCTTTCACAGAAAACTGACACTTTCATTTTATTTAATGCATACAAAATGAGGAAAAAGAAGAAGTAGGTATCATACAGGCTTTACCTAGATATTTCATAAGTAAACATTCATGGCATTATCATCATATAAAATTCATATGTGAATTAACGAGTTGCATTAATAAAAGTGAATTAATGGATGAGTATTCATACCATTTTTCAGCCGCTGAATAAGCAACTTTAAGTCAACTAGTGATTGCACAGCTTACCGTTCATGCCGTTTTTCATCACATATAATTTGTTTATGAATAAACTAGTTACCCCTACTTCGTGATTTCACTGGTAAATATTCCCCTCAAAAATCACTTGGTGAACGCCTATGACAGCCCCATCTTAAATTCATCGATGTTTTCATTTAACACAGCAAAAAAAGGTTATTCTTTTAATCAAAATGTTTTTTTTTTGTTCAGAAATTGTATTGAGGCAGCTGAAAGGTTTCAATTATTAACCTTAAGATATTTGGCGACTGGTGGGTCTTTCTTCGACTTTATTCAAAACAAAATTTAAAAATGCCAATATTTCTTTTAGCGCATTATACCTATCCAATACGTAATGCTGGCTACTGAAAGTGCAAAACCTACGCAGCAGAATTAACAAAATGAATTGCTAAGACCGACATCAGATCAAATTTAAAAGAATCAATTATTGATAAGGTTTACTTTCGCACCAAGATTTTATCAAGACTACATTTTAATTATTATTAGCTAAACGTATTTTTTTTCTTAATGAATGTTTATATTATTGAATAATCGTCGCATTAAATTAATAAAATGATACTTTACTTAAGATTAAAGTGATTTTTAAAGACACATATGTATGTATAAATGTATGAGGGCCTATATTGTATTTAGTATTCAGTGACGTACGCAAAAATTGGTAAAAAGGGAATAATAATAAGGTAGAAATAAATGGATAAAACACATAATTAAATATTCTTATATTGCTTAGTCGTTATAGTTTCAGGGAAAACAAATATGCAGTTTGAATTCATTGATAAATAAGAATATATCAAAAATCGTTGGAGAGGCTTTTTAATAAATTAATTTTGTATGCCTAAAGTTTTGAAAACGTTTTGAGAAAAAAAAATTTGAAACGCCATTTTGAAGATATTATTAATATATATATATAAAATTCAAATTTAAAAAAAAATCTTTGACTGGTTTTTGAAAAATCGATTTTTCAAAAAAAAAAATTATTTAATTTTTTAAAAATCGAAAAACTTTTTTTTTTAAATTTGAGTATGCAGTTTTAGTAACAATTTTAGGGAGCATTTGTATAAAAAAAATTATTGTAATCGGTTCATCATATTGAGAAAGTCGAAAATATGAAAAGTGGTTCTATGGGAAGTACCGGTAATAAGTACGCAAAAAGAAATATTTTTATACTTAAAAGTGAAGTGTACTTATTTAAGAACACACATTTTTTTTCTATAAAAATTCTTGGAGCCGTTTTTGAGAAAGACATTTTTTCTTAACGGTTTCTTAACATTTGTATAGGAGGTACCGAGAAAATCGAAAACCAAAAAATGGTTCTACTAGAGGTACCAAAAATAACTATTTTTTTCAAAAAAAATTATCGATTAATGAACTGATTTTGTTTCTAAAAAATCGTTGAAGCCGTTTTTGAGAAAAATAAGATTTTTGTTTTTGACCAAAAAGAATGTATGGGAGCTACTGTTATTTGTCGTCTTAAAAAATGAAAAACACGTGTGGGCATATTACCGAAAAAACAATATGTACCAAGGTGGAAGCAAATCCAACGAACCGTTTAGGCTGCAGACTCGAGGGCAGACAGACAGACGGAAATTGGGGAACTCACTTTTTTGGTGTTCTCTATGATCGTAATGTCATGTTTAACTGTTAGAAAAAAAAAATTTTACGAATACGTAACTTGCCTTATAGTAAAAATAAAGAGAAAAAAGAATAATAAAGATTAACAAAATGTATGGTGCAAAATTTAAAACAACCTATTATTAAGGCCTTAACACGATACTAGTTAGCAATTTACTATATACATAGTAGTATACTAACTTTTCAAAAATTATAAACCTTTTGTTAACTACTAAAATGCTAATTAAGCAGAAAGCAAAGCATTTGTAGGGTTTGAATTTTGATGAACACAATTATTGTGCTTATGCGTTGTAATTTGATTATATGTTGATAGAAACGAAACATGTGCTCTAAAGAAGTATTCGATGTTTAGATTTTCATCATTTTAACTTCATTATTTACAAAAATAAAAAACAATTGACACCAGCAGGACTCGTACCTGGGTCTCCCGCGTGCAGATCCGATATACTATCTGAATGACATGTGGATTTAGTATGATACTAAAAATTTAAAGTAGCCATTCGGTGATTTTAACTTTAGTAAAATGTTAAGAAGATAATACGATACTAAGCTCGTTTAAAATTAGCAAAATCCTCTTTTTAATCGAGTATCATACTCAAAATGATTAAACATATTACTAAATCGTTTAAAATTTTGCGCCTATGTTTTTACGTATATAAAAAAAGAAAAGTTAAGTAGTACTACTCAGTTCAAGAAAAGAAATAAAGTAAAGTGAAAAAAAAGAAAAAGTTTAATAAATAAAATAAAGTTTAATAATAATTAGGTGTTTAAAGCAGCAATCATGGCAGCCCTGGACAAGTCTTCATTTTTGTCAAAAAGAACCGCAGCATCATTTGGTTGACGTTTAATGTATGCTAGTTAGGCGAGAATCCGGAACTCAATGCATAATTATTATTGCGAGTGTCAACATGACTCAGTGGCCAACTTAAAAAGTGACGGTTCATATCGCACCACTTGAACATTTTCAAGTGTAATGCCCAAGTAATGTGTGACACAATTGAGTCCGGGTCTTCTTGCTAAGTTTCCACTTTCCATTAAATTGATTTGCTTAAAGATAAGTATAAATAAGGTGAAATCATATTAAATAAAAAAAGAGTTATTCACCAACTACGAGTACCATAATGTTTGTGTTTTATTCCGCCACACTTATTACATGGCGACCGTGACAGTTATTAATTCAAATTAACTTCAGCATACCTAATAAAAGTGAAATCAACAAAATTTAATTAATCAACAACATTATCACCAATGCCCAAGGAAGAAATAGATAAAATATTCGAGCATTGGACAGCCTATTTAAACACCAAAAAGAGTGAAGACGCTAGTGCCCATCAACCAGAGAAAAGACCCGAAGTATTGAGAATTGAACCGCTTCCCCTAACAATCGAAGAATATAAACAACGTCAACATACAGCAAAGGAAAAGAAAACACAAACATCAATGATACCAGCAAAAAGAAAGAGAGGAGGAAAACAATTCAAACAAAGAAGGGCGATTGCAGTACTATATAGAGAAATGAACCTAACAATTTCAACAGAAAAAATAAAATGCACGACTAGATCGCACGAACTTGCTCTTATGTGCGATCACATCGAATGCAAAAGATTTCAGTTAAAAATCTAAATATATATTTAAAGCAGTTGTTTACTTCATATTTTATATATACAAAATATCTTTAATTATTTTCTAAAAAAAAAATGGTATGACAGTCTTAAATATTATAATATAAACTTAAAAACAAAATATTAAATCGGATTAATCAAAGAAAAAATAATTCAAAATTCTGAAATAAATACTTAAACTAATTTAAGCTAAAAAAAAGTACGCCATTTTATATGTTAGATAAATTTGAATTTATGAGAAAAAAATTTTAAAAACTGCGGAGCGGTTTTTGAGAAAAAAAGTATTTTTTTTAAACTTTTTGAAAACATTTTTCAAAAAAAATTAAAAAACGCCAATTCATAGGTATTCAATAAATACACATAAATACAATTTATGAAAAACATTTAATGAGCAGTTTTCGAAATATAAATTTCTTAATTTTTTTAAAATGATTTTCAAAATATAAAAAAAAATACTAATTAAGAATATTGCTACGCGGTATAATTTGGGCAAACTAAACCTATATATGTGTGAAATTTCGAAAGAATCGCCTGAGCCGTTTATGAGATAGTCGAGAGCAAAAAAAAAAACGGTCCTATGGAAAGTACCGTTTGTAGACATTTTTCTAAGCTAAAAAACATTTCAATTTCCCCTCTGTACAATACCTAAAAAACTCTATAGACCAAGTTTGAAGCAATTCGGCCCACCCGTTTGGGCTGTAGGTGTCTATACATACATACAGACAGACTAGCAGACTGACAGACTGACAGACTGACAGACTGACAGACTGACAGACTGACAGACTGACAGACTGACAGACTGACAGACTGACAGACTGACAGACTGACAGACTGACAGACTGACAGACTGACAGACTGACAGACTGACAGACTGACAGACTGACAGACTGACAGACTGACAGACTGACAGACTGACAGACTGACAGACTGACAGACTGACAGACTGACAGACTGACAGACTGACAGACTGACAGACTGACAGACTGACAGACTGACAGACTGACAGACTGACAGACTGACAGACTGACAGACTGACAGACTGACAGACTGACAGACTGACAGACTGACAGACTGACAGACTGACAGACTGACAGACTGACAGACTGACAGACTGACAGACTGACAGACTGACAGACTGACAGACTGACAGACTGACAGACTGACAGACTGACAGACTGACAGACTGACAGACTGACAGACTGACAGACTGACAGACTGACAGACTGACAGACTGACAGACTGACAGACTGACAGACTGACAGACTGACAGACTGACAGACTGACAGACTGACAGACTGACAGACTGACAGACTGACAGACTGACAGACTGACAGACTGACAGACTGACAGACTGACAGACTGACAGACTGACAGACTGACAGACTGACAGACTGACAGACTGACAGACTGACAGACTGACAGACAGACTGACAGACTGACAGACTGACAGACTGACAGACTGACAGACTGACAGACTGACAGACTGACAGACTGACAGACTGACAGACTGACAGACTGACAGACTGACAGACTGACAGACTGACAGACTGACAGACTGACAGACTGACAGACTGACAGACTGACAGACTGACAGACTGACAGACTGACAGACTGACAGACTGACAGACTGACAGACTGACAGACTGACAGACTGACAGACTGACAGACTGACAGACTGACAGACTGACAGACTGACAGACTGACAGACTGACAGACTGACAGACTGACAGACTGACAGACTGACAGACTGACAGACTGACAGACTGACAGACTGACAGACTGACAGACTGACAGACTGACAGACTGACAGACTGACAGACTGACAGACTGACAGACTGACAGACTGACAGACTGACAGACTGACAGACTGACAGACTGACAGACTGACAGACTGACAGACTGACAGACTGACAGACTGACAGACTGACAGACTGACAGACTGACAGACTGACAGACTGACAGACTGACAGACTGACAGACTGACAGACTGACAGACTGACAGACTGACAGACTGACAGACTGACAGACTGACAGACTGACAGACTGACAGACTGACAGACTGACAGACTGACAGACTGACAGACTGACAGACTGACAGACTGACAGACTGACAGACTGACAGACTGACAGACTGACAGACTGACAGACTGACAGACTGACAGACTGACAGACTGACAGACTGACAGACTGACAGACTGACAGACTGACAGACTGACAGACTGACAGACTGACAGACTGACAGACTGACAGACTGACAGACTGACAGACTGACAGACTGACAGACTGACAGACTGACAGACTGACAGACTGACAGACTGACAGACTGACAGACTGACAGACTGACAGACTGACAGACTGACAGACTGACAGACTGACAGACTGACAGACTGACAGACTGACAGACTGACAGACTGACAGACTGACAGACTGACAGACTGACAGACTGACAGACTGACAGACTGACAGACTGACAGACTGACAGACTGACAGACTGACAGACTGACAGACTGACAGACTGACAGACTGACAGACTGACAGACTGACAGACTGACAGACTGACAGACTGACAGACTGACAGACTGACAGACTGACAGACTGACAGACTGACAGACTGACAGACTGACAGACTGACAGACTGACAGACTGACAGACTGACAGACTGACAGACTGACAGACTGACAGACTGACAGACTGACAGACTGACAGACTGACAGACTGACAGACTGACAGACTGACAGACTGACAGACTGACAGACTGACAGACTGACAGACTGACAGACTGACAGACTGACAGACTGACAGACTGACAGACTGACAGACTGACAGACTGACAGACTGACAGACTGACAGACTGACAGACTGACAGACTGACAGACTGACAGACTGACAGACTGACAGACTGACAGACTGACAGACTGACAGACTGACAGACTGACAGACTGACAGACTGACAGACTGACAGACTGACAGACTGACAGACTGACAGACTGACAGACTGACAGACTGACAGACTGACAGACTGACAGACTGACAGACTGACAGACTGACAGACTGACAGACTGACAGACTGACAGACTGACAGACTGACAGACTGACAGACTGACAGACTGACAGACTGACAGACTGACAGACTGACAGACTGACAGACTGACAGACTGACAGACTGACAGACTGACAGACTGACAGACTGACAGACTGACAGACTGACAGACTGACAGACTGACAGACTGACAGACTGACAGACTGACAGACTGACAGACTGACAGACTGACAGACTGACAGACTGACAGACTGACAGACTGACAGACTGACAGACTGACAGACTGACAGACTGACAGACTGACAGACTGACAGACTGACAGACTGACAGACTGACAGACTGACAGACTGACAGACTGACAGACTGACAGACTGACAGACTGACAGACTGACAGACTGACAGACTGACAGACTGACAGACTGACAGACTGACAGACTGACAGACTGACAGACTGACAGACTGACAGACTGACAGACTGACAGACTGACAGACTGACAGACTGACAGACTGACAGACTGACAGACTGACAGACTGACAGACTGACAGACTGACAGACTGACAGACTGACAGACTGACAGACTGACAGACTGACAGACTGACAGACTGACAGACTGACAGACTGACAGACTGACAGACTGACAGACTGACAGACTGACAGACTGACAGACTGACAGACTGACAGACTGACAGACTGACAGACTGACAGACTGACAGACTGACAGACTGACAGACTGACAGACTGACAGACTGACAGACTGACAGACTGACAGACTGACAGACTGACAGACTGACAGACTGACAGACTGACAGACTGACAGACTGACAGACTGACAGACTGACAGACTGACAGACTGACAGACTGACAGACTGACAGACTGACAGACTGACAGACTGACAGACTGACAGACTGACAGACTGACAGACTGACAGACTGACAGACTGACAGACTGACAGACTGACAGACTGACAGACTGACAGACTGACAGACTGACAGACTGACAGACTGACAGACTGACAGACTGACAGACTGACAGACTGACAGACTGACAGACTGACAGACTGACAGACTGACAGACTGACAGACTGACAGACTGACAGACTGACAGACTGACAGACTGACAGACTGACAGACTGACAGACTGACAGACTGACAGACTGACAGACTGACAGACTGACAGACTGACAGACTGACAGACTGACAGACTGACAGACTGACAGACTGACAGACTGACAGACTGACAGACTGACAGACTGACAGACTGACAGACTGACAGACTGACAGACTGACAGACTGACAGACTGACAGACTGACAGACTGACAGACTGACAGACTGACAGACTGACAGACTGACAGACTGACAGACTGACAGACTGACAGACTGACAGACTGACAGACTGACAGACTGACAGACTGACAGACTGACAGACTGACAGACTGACAGACTGACAGACTGACAGACTGACAGACTGACAGACTGACAGACTGACAGACTGACAGACTGACAGACTGACAGACTGACAGACTGACAGACTGACAGACTGACAGACTGACAGACTGACAGACTGACAGACTGACAGACTGACAGACTGACAGACTGACAGACTGACAGACTGACAGACTGACAGACTGACAGACTGACAGACTGACAGACTGACAGACTGACAGACTGACAGACTGACAGACTGACAGACTGACAGACTGACAGACTGACAGACTGACAGACTGACAGACTGACAGACTGACAGACTGACAGACTGACAGACTGACAGACTGACAGACTGACAGACTGACAGACTGACAGACTGACAGACTGACAGACTGACAGACTGACAGACTGACAGACTGACAGACTGACAGACTGACAGACTGACAGACTGACAGACTGACAGACTGACAGACTGACAGACTGACAGACTGACAGACTGACAGACTGACAGACTGACAGACTGACAGACTGACAGACTGACAGACTGACAGACTGACAGACTGACAGACTGACAGACTGACAGACTGACAGACTGACAGACTGACAGACTGACAGACTGACAGACTGACAGACTGACAGACTGACAGACTGACAGACTGACAGACTGACAGACTGACAGACTGACAGACTGACAGACTGACAGACTGACAGACTGACAGACTGACAGACTGACAGACTGACAGACTGACAGACTGACAGACTGACAGACTGACAGACTGACAGACTGACAGACTGACAGACTGACAGACTGACAGACTGACAGACTGACAGACTGACAGACTGACAGACTGACAGACTGACAGACTGACAGACTGACAGACTGACAGACTGACAGACTGACAGACTGACAGACTGACAGACTGACAGACTGACAGACTGACAGACTGACAGACTGACAGACTGACAGACTGACAGACTGACAGACTGACAGACTGACAGACTGACAGACTGACAGACTGACAGACTGACAGACTGACAGACTGACAGACTGACAGACTGACAGACTGACAGACTGACAGGACTGACAGACTGACAGACTGACAGACTGACAGACTGACAGACTGACAGACTGACAGACTGACAGACTGACAGACTGACAGACTGACAGACTGACAGACTGACAGACTGACAGACTGACAGACTGACAGACTGACAGACTGACAGACTGACAGACTGACAGACTGACAGACTGACAGACTGACAGACCAGGAACATTGAGACTAAATTATTTAAAGTAGAGCTTGAAGATATATAACTGCTGAGATATAAATTAAATGCATACACTTTTATTTAGCACTATCTATTATTGTTCTTGAAGTGGAGTTTGCTGGTTTTAATGCTGAGTTATATTTCTAATATTTCCTTGATTATGTTGACCTCCAAACCTATGGCCATTTTGGTAAATTTTTTGTTTTGTTTTTATTAGAGCTGTAGTCGTCTCTGCTATGGTTTGGTCTGAATCTACCTCTATTGTTACTTTGTCTATAATTTCCATGGTAACTACCTCGATTCCGGTTTGTATATAGTATTGTATTAGGTTTACCAGATGTATCAGTGCAACTATTTGTAAATTTTAATATGCCGTCGTTCATTGTAGTAAATGCACAAGCCTGCATATTTAGCTTAACACTGTCCACTGAACAGTCAGTCAGTCTGACAGACTGACAGACTGACAGACTGACAGACTGACAGACTGACAGACTGACAGACTGACAGACTGACAGACTGACAGACTGACAGACTGACAGACTGAGAGACTGAGAGACTGACAGACTGACAGACTGACAGACTGACAGACTGACAGACTGACAGACTGACAGACTGACAGACTGACAGACTGACAGACTGACAGACTGACAGACTGACAGACTGACAGACTGACAGATTGACAGACTGACAGACTGACAGACTGACAGACTGACAGACTGACAGACTGACAGACTGACAGACTGACAGACTGACAGACTGACAGACTGACAGACTGACAGACTGACAGACTGACAGACTGACAGACTGACAGACTGACAGACTGACAGACTGACAGACTGACAGACTGACAGACTGACAGACTGACAGACTGACAGACTGACAGACTGACAGACTGACAGACTGACAGACTGACAGACTGACAGACTGACAGACTGACAGACTGACAGACTGACAGACTGACAGACTGACAGACTGACAGACTGACAGACTGACAGACTGACAGACTGACAGACTGACAGACTGACAGACTGACAGACTGACAGACTGACAGACTGACAGACTGACAGACTGACAGACTGACAGACTGACAGACTGACAGACTGACAGACTGACAGACTGACAGACTGACAGACTGACAGACTGACAGACTGACAGACTGACAGACTGACAGACTGACAGACTGACAGACTGACAGACTGACAGACTGACAGACTGACAGACTGACAGACTGACAGACTGACAGACTGACAGACTGACAGACTGACAGACTGACAGACTGACAGACTGACAGACTGACAGACTGACAGACTGACAGACTGACAGACTGACAGACTGACAGACTGACAGACTGACAGACTGACAGACTGACAGACTGACAGACTGACAGACTGACAGACTGACAGACTGACAGACTGACAGACTGACAGACTGACAGACTGACAGACTGACAGACTGACAGACTGACAGACTGACAGACTGACAGACTGACAGACTGACAGACTGACAGACTGACAGACTGACAGACTGACAGACTGACAGACTGACAGACTGACAGACTGACAGACTGACAGACTGACAGACTGACAGACTGACAGACTGACAGACTGACAGACTGACAGACTGACAGACTGACAGACTGACAGACTGACAGACTGACAGACTGACAGACTGACAGACTGACAGACTGACAGACTGACAGACTGACAGACTGACAGACTGACAGACTGACAGACTGACAGACTGACAGACTGACAGACTGACAGACTGACAGACTGACAGACTGACAGACTGACAGACTGACAGACTGACAGACTGACAGACTGACAGACTGACAGACTGACAGACTGACAGACTGACAGACTGACAGACTGACAGACTGACAGACTGACAGACTGACAGACTGACAGACTGACAGACTGACTGACAGACTGACAGACTGACAGACTGACAGACTGACAGACTGACAGACTGACAGACTGACAGACTGACAGACTGACAGACTGACAGACTGACAGACTGACAGACTGACAGACTGACAGACTGACAGACTGACAGACTGACAGACTGACAGACTGACAGACTGACAGACTGACAGACTGACAGACTGACAGACTGACAGACTGACAGACTGACAGACTGACAGACTGACAGACTGACAGACTGACAGACTGACAGACTGACAGACTGACAGACTGACAGACTGACAGACTGACAGACTGACAGACTGACAGACTGACAGACTGACAGACTGACAGACTGACAGACTGACAGACTGACAGACTGACAGACTGACAGACTGACAGACTGACAGACTGACAGACTGACAGACTGACAGACTGACAGACTGACAGACTGACAGACTGACAGACTGACAGACTGACAGACTGACAGACTGACAGACTGACAGACTGACAGACTGACAGACTGACAGACTGACAGACAGACTGACAGACTGACAGACTGACAGACTGACAGACTGACAGACTGACAGACTGACAGACTGACAGACTGACAGACTGACAGACTGACAGACTGACAGACTGACAGACTGACAGACTGACAGACTGACAGACTGACAGACTGACAGACTGACAGACTGACAGACTGACAGACTGACAGACTGACAGACTGACAGACTGACAGACTGACAGACTGACAGACTGACAGACTGACAGACTGACAGACTGACAGACTGACAGACTGACAGACTGACAGACTGACAGACTGACAGACTGACAGACTGACAGACTGACAGACTGACAGACTGACAGACTGACAGACTGACAGACTGACAGACTGACAGACTGACAGACTGACAGACTGACAGACTGACAGACTGACAGACTGACAGACTGACAGACTGACAGACTGACAGACTGACAGACTGACAGACTGACAGACTGACAGACTGACAGACTGACAGACTGACAGACTGACAGACTGACAGACTGACAGACTGACAGACTGACAGACTGACAGACTGACAGACTGACAGACTGACAGACTGACAGACTGACAGACTGACAGACTGACAGACTGACAGACTGACAGACTGACAGACTGACAGACTGACAGACTGACAGACTGACAGACTGACAGACTGACAGACTGACAGACTGACAGACTGACAGACTGACAGACTGACAGACTGAGACTGACAGACTGACAGACTGACAGACTGACAGACTGACAGACTGACAGACTGACAGACTGACAGACTGACAGACTGACAGACTGACAGACTGACAGACTGACAGACTGACAGACTGACAGACTGACAGACTGACAGACTGACAGACTGACAGACTGACAGACTGACAGACTGACAGACTGACAGACTGACAGACTGACAGACTGACAGACTGACAGACTGACAGACTGACAGACTGACAGACTGACAGACTGACAGACTGACAGACTGACAGACTGACAGACTGACAGACTGACAGACTGACAGACTGACAGACTGACAGACTGACAGACTGACAGACTGACAGACTGACAGACTGACAGACTGACAGACTGACAGACTGACAGACTGACAGACTGACAGACTGACAGACTGACAGACTGACAGACTGACAGACTGACAGACTGACAGACTGACAGACTGACAGACTGACAGACTGACAGACTGACAGACTGACAGACTGACAGACTGACAGACTGACAGACTGACAGACTGACAGACTGACAGACTGACAGACTGACAGACTGACAGACTGACAGACTGACAGACTGACAGACTGACAGACTGACAGACTGACAGACTGACAGACTGACAGACTGACAGACTGACAGACTGACAGACTGACAGACTGACAGACTGACAGACTGACAGACTGACAGACTGACAGACTGACAGACTGACAGACTGACAGACTGACAGACTGACAGACTGACAGACTGACAGACTGACAGACTGACAGACTGACAGACTGACAGACTGACAGACTGACAGACTGACAGACTGACAGACTGACAGACTGACAGACTGACAGACTGACAGACTGACAGACTGACAGACTGACAGACTGACAGACTGACAGACTGACAGACTGACAGACTGACAGACTGACAGACTGACAGACTGACAGACTGACAGACTGACAGACTGACAGACTGACAGACTGACAGACTGACAGACTGACAGACTGACAGACTGACAGACTGACAGACTGACAGACTGACAGACTGACAGACTGACAGACTGACAGACTGACAGACTGACAGACTGACAGACTGACAGACTGACAGACTGACAGACTGACAGACTGACAGACTGACAGACTGACAGACTGACAGACTGACAGACTGACAGACTGACAGACTGACAGACTGACAGACTGACAGACTGACAGACTGACAGACTGACAGACTGACAGACTGACAGACTGACAGACTGACAGACTGACAGACTGACAGACTGACAGACTGACAGACTGACAGACTGACAGACTGACAGACTGACAGACTGACAGACTGACAGACTGACAGACTGACAGACTGACAGACTGACAGACTGACAGACTGACAGACTGACAGACTGACAGACTGACAGACTGACAGACTGACAGACTGACAGACTGACAGACTGACAGACTGACAGACTGACAGACTGACAGACTGACAGACTGACAGACTGACAGACTGACAGACTGACAGACTGACAGACTGACAGACTGACAGACTGACAGACTGACAGACTGACAGACTGACAGACTGACAGACTGACAGACTGACAGACTGACAGACTGACAGACTGACAGACTGACAGACTGACAGACTGACAGACTGACAGACTGACAGACTGACTGACGAGACTGACAGACTGACAGACTGACAGACTGACAGACTGACAGACTGACAGACTGACAGACTGACAGACTGACAGACTGACAGACTGACAGACTGACAGACTGACAGACTGACAGACTGACAGACTGACAGACTGACAGACTGACAGACTGACAGACTGACAGACTGACAGACTGACAGACTGACAGACTGACAGACTGACAGACTGACAGACTGACAGACTGACAGACTGACAGACTGACAGACTGACAGACTGACAGACTGACAGACTGACAGACTGACAGACTGACAGACTGACAGACTGACAGACTGACAGACTGACAGACTGACAGACTGACAGACTGACAGACTGACAGACTGACAGACTGACAGACTGACAGACTGACAGACTGACAGACTGACAGACTGACAGACTGACAGACTGACAGACTGACAGACTGACAGACTGACAGACTGACAGACTGACAGACTGACAGACTGACAGACTGACAGACTGACAGACTGACAGACTGACAGACTGACAGACTGACAGACTGACAGACTGACAGACTGACAGACTGACAGACTGACAGACTGACAGACTGACAGACTGACAGACTGACAGACTGACAGACTGACAGACTGACAGACTGACAGACTGACAGACTGACAGACTGACAGACTGACAGACTGACAGACTGACAGACTGACAGACTGACAGACTGACAGACTGACAGACTGACAGACTGACAGACTGACAGACTGACAGACTGACAGACTGACAGACTGACAGACTGACAGACTGACAGACTGACAGACTGACAGACTGACAGACTGACAGACTGACAGACTGACAGACTGACAGACTGACAGACTGACAGACTGACAGACTGACAGACTGACAGACTGACAGACTGACAGACTGACAGACTGACAGACTGACAGACTGACAGACTGACAGACTGACAGACTGACAGACTGACAGACTGACAGACTGACAGACTGACAGACTGACAGACTGACAGACTGACAGACTGACAGACTGACAGACTGACAGACTGACAGACTGACAGACTGACAGACTGACAGACTGACAGACTGACAGACTGACAGACTGACAGACTGACAGACTGACAGACTGACAGACTGACAGACTGACAGACTGACAGACTGACAGACTGACAGACGACAGACTGACAGACTGACAGACTGACAGACTGACAGACTGACAGACTGAACAGACTGACAGACTGACAGACTGACAGACTGACAGACTGACAGACTGACAGACTGACAGACTGACAGACTGACAGACTGACAGACTGACAGACTGACAGACTGACAGACTGACAGACTGACAGACTGACAGACAGACTGACAGACTGACAGACTGACAGACTGACAGACTGACAGACTGACAGACTGACAGACTGACAGACTGACAGACTGACAGACTGACAGACTGACAGACTGACAGACTGACAGACTGACACGACTGACAGACTGACAGACTGACAGACTGACAGACTGACAGACTGACAGACTGACAGACTGACAGACTGACAGACTGACAGACTGACAGACTGACAGACTGACAGACTGACAGACTGACAGACTGACAGACTGGACAGACCTGACAGACTGACAGACTGACAGACTGACAGACTGACAGACTGACAGATGACAGACTGACAGACTGACAGACTGACAGACTGACAGACTGACAGACTGACAGACTGACAGACTGACAGACTGACAGACTGACTGACAGACTGACAGACTGACAGACTGACAGACTGACAGACTGACAGACTGACAGACTGACAGACTGACAGACTGACAGACTGACAGACTGACAGACTGACAGACTGACAGCTGACAGACTGACAGACTGACAGACTGACAGACTGACAGACTGACAGACTGACAGACTGACAGACTGACAGACTGACAGACTGACAGACTGACAGACTGACAGACTGACAGACTGACAGACTGACAGACTGACAGACTGACAGACTGACAGACTGACAGACTGACAGACTGACAGACTGACAGACTGACAGACTGACAGACTGACAGACTGACAGACTGACAGACTGACAGACTGACAGACTGACAGACTGACAGACTGACAGACTGACAGACTGACAGACTGACAGACTGACAGACTGACAGACTGACAGACTGACAGACTGACAGACTGACAGACTGACAGACTGACAGACTGACAGACTGACAGACTGACAGACTGACAGACTGACAGACTGACAGACTGACAGACTGACAGACTGACAGACTGACAGACTGACAGACTGACAGACTGACAGACTGACAGACTGACAGACTGACAGACTGACAGACTGACAGACTGACAGACTGACAGACTGACAGACTGACAGACTGACAGACTGACAGACTGACAGACTGACAGACTGACAGACTGACAGACTGACAGACTGACAGACTGACAGACTGACAGACTGACAGACTGACAGACTGACAGACTGACAGACTGACAGACTGACAGACTGACAGACTGACAGACTGACAGACTGACAGACTGACAGACTGACAGACTGACAGACTGACAGACTGACAGACTGACAGACTGACAGACTGACAGACTGACAGACTGACAGACTGACAGACTGACAGACTGACAGACTGACAGACTGACAGACTGACAGACTGACCAGACTGACAGACTGACAGACTGACAGACTGACAGACTGACAGACTGACAGACTGACAGACTGACAGACTGACAGACTGACAGACTGACAGACTGACAGACTGACAGACTGACAGACTGACAGACTGACAGACTGACAGACTGACAGACTGACAGACTGACAGACTGACAGACTGACAGACTGACAGACTGACAGACTGACAGACTGACAGACTGACAGACTGACAGACTGACAGACTGACAGACTGACAGACTGACAGACTGACAGACTGACAGACTGACAGACTGACAGACTGACAGACTGACAGACTGACAGACTGACAGACTGACAGACTGACAGACTGACAGACTGACAGACTGACAGACTGAACAGACTGACAGACTGACAGACTGACAGACTGACAGACTGACAGACTGACAGACTGACAGACTGACAGACTGACAGACTGACAGACTGACAGACTGACAGACTGACAGCTGACAGACTGACAGACTGACAGACTGACAGACTGACAGACTGACAGACTGACAGACTGACAGACTGACAGACTGACAGACTGACAGACTGACAGACTGACAGACTGACAGACTGACAGACTGACAGACTGACAGACTGACAGACTGACAGACTGACAGACTGACAGACTGACAGACTGACAGACTGACGACTGACAGACTGACAGACTGACAGACTGACAGACTGACAGACTGACAGACTGACAGACTGACAGACTGACAGACTGACAGACTGACAGACTGACAGACTGACAGACTGACAGACTGACAGACTGACAGACTGACAGACTGACAGACTGACAGACTGACAGACTGACAGACTGACAGACTGACAGACTGACAGACTGACAGACTGACAGACTGACAGACTGACAGACTGACAGACTGACAGACTGACAGACTGACAGACTGACAGACTGACAGGACTGACAGACTGACAGACTGACAGACTGACAGACTGACAGACTGACAGACTGACAGACTGACAGACTGACAGACTGACAGACTGACAGACTGACAGACTGACAGACTGACAGACTGACAGACTGACAGACTGACAGACTGACAGACTGACAGACTGACAGACTGACAGACTGACAGACTGACAGACTGACAGACTGACAGACACTGACAGACTGACAGACTGACAGACTGACAGACTGACAGACTGACAGACTGACAGACTGACAGACTGACAGACTGACAGACTGACAGACTGACAGACTGACAGACTGACAGACTGACAGACTGACAGACTGACAGACTGACCGACTGACAGACTGACAGACTGACAGACTGACAGACTGACAGACTGACAGACTGACAGACTGACAGACTGACAGACTGACAGACTGACAGACTGACAGACTGACAGACTGACAGACTGACAGACTGACAGACTGACAGACTGACAGACTGACAGACTGACAGACTGACAGACTGACAGACTGACAGACTGACAGACTGACAGACTGACAGACTGACAGACTGACAGACTGACAGACTGACAGACTGACAGACTGACAGACTGACAGACTGACAGACTGACAGACTGACAGACTGACAGACTGACAGACTGACAGACTGACAGACTGACAGACTGACAGACTGACAGACTGACAGACTGACAGACTGACAGACTGACAGACTGACAGACTGACAGACTGACAGACTGACAGACTGACAGACTGACAGACTGACAGACTGACAGCCTGACAGACTGACAGACTGACAGACTGACAGACTGACAGACTGACAGACTGACAGACTGACAGACTGACAGACTGACAGACTGACAGACTGACAGACTGACAGACTGACAGACTGACAGACTGACAGACTGACAGACTGACAGACTGACAGACTGACAGACTGACAGACTGACAGACTGACAGACTGACAGACTGACAGACTGACAGACTGACAGACTGACAGACTGACAGACTGACAGACTGACAGACTGACAGACTGACAGACTGACAGACTGACAGACTGACAGACTGACAGACTGACAGACTGACAGACTGACAGACTGACAGACTGACAGACTGACAGACTGACAGACTGACAGACTGACAGACTGACAGACTGACAGACTGACAGACTGACAGACTGACAGACTGACAGACTGACAGACTGACAGACTGACAGACTGACAGACTGACAGACTGACAGACTGACAGACTGACAGACTGACAGACTGACAGACTGACAGACTGACAGACTGACAGACTGACAGACTGACAGACTGACAGACTGACAGACTGACAGACTGACAGACTGACAGACTGACAGACTGACAGACTGACAGACTGACAGACTGACAGACTGACAGACTGACAGACTGACAGACTGACAGACTGACAGACTGACAGACTGACAGACTGACAGACTGACAGACTGACAGACTGACAGACTGACAGACTGACAGACTGACAGACTGACAGACTGACAGACTGACAGACTGACAGACTGACAGACTGACAGACTGACAGACTGACAGACTGACAGACTGACAGACTGACAGACTGACAGACTGACAGACTGACAGACTGACAGACTGACAGACTGACAGACTGACAGACTGACAGACTGACAGACTGACAGACTGACAGACTGACAGACTGACAGACTGACAGACTGACAGACTGACAGACTGACAGACTGACAGACTGACAGACTGACAGACTGACAGACTGACAGACTGACAGACTGACAGACTGACAGACTGACAGACTGACAGACTGACAGACTGACAGACTGACAGACTGACAGACTGACAGACTGACAGACTGACAGACTGACAGACTGACAGACTGACAGACTGACAGACTGACAGACTGACAGACTGACAGACTGACAGACTGACAGACTGACAGACTGACAGACTGACAGACTGACAGACTGACAGACTGACAGACTGACAGACTGACAGACTGACAGACTGACAGACTGACAGACTGACAGACTGACAGACTGACAGACTGACAGACTGACAGACTGACAGACTGACAGACTGACAGACTGACAGACTGACAGACTGACAGACTGACAGACTGACAGACTGACAGACTGACAGACTGACAGACTGACAGACTGACAGACTGACAGACTGACAGACTGACAGACTGACAGACTGACAGACTGACAGACTGACAGACTGACAGACTGACAGACTGACAGACTGACAGACTGACAGACTGACAGACTGACAGACTGACAGACTGACAGACTGACAGACTGACAGACTGACAGACTGACAGACTGACAGACTGACAGACTGACAGACTGACAGACTGACAGACTGACAGACTGACAGACTGACAGACTGACAGACTGACAGACTGACAGACTGACAGACTGACAGACTGACAGACTGACAGACTGACAGACTGACAGACTGACAGACTGACAGACTGACAGACTGACAGACTGACAGACTGACAGACTGACAGACTGACAGACTGACAGACTGACAGACTGACAGACTGACAGACTGACAGACTGACAGACTGACAGACTGACAGACTGACAGACTGACAGACTGACAGACTGACAGACTGACAGACTGACAGACTGACAGACTGACAGACTGACAGACTGACAGACTGACAGACTGACAGACTGACAGACTGACAGACTGACAGACTGACAGACTGACAGACTGACAGACTGACAGACTGACAGACTGACAGACTGACAGACTGACAGACTGACAGACTGACAGACTGACAGACTGACAGACTGACAGACTGACAGACTGACAGACTGACAGACTGACAGACTGACAGACTGACAGACTGACAGACTGACAGACTGACAGACTGACAGACTGACAGACTGACAGACTGACAGACTGACAGACTGACAGACTGACAGACTGACAGACTGACAGACTGACAGACTGACAGACTGACAGACTGACAGACTGACAGACTGACAGACTGACAGACTGACAGACTGACAGACTGACAGACTGACAGACTGACAGACTGACAGACTGACAGACTGACAGACTGACAGACTGACAGACTGACAGACTGACAGACTGACAGACTGACAGACTGACAGACTGACAGACTGACAGACTGACAGACTGACAGACTGACAGACTGACAGACTGACAGACTGACAGACTGACAGACTGACAGACTGACAGACTGACAGACTGACAGACTGACAGACTGACAGACTGACAGACTGACAGACTGACAGACTGACAGACTGACAGACTGACAGACTGACAGACTGACAGACTGACAGACTGACAGACTGACAGACTGACAGACTGACAGACTGACAGACTGACAGACTGACAGACTGACAGACTGACAGACTGACAGACTGACAGACTGACAGACTGACAGACTGACAGACTGACAGACTGACAGACTGACAGACTGACAGACTGACAGACTGACAGACTGACAGACTGACAGACTGACAGACTGACAGACTGACAGACTGACAGACTGACAGACTGACAGACTGACAGACTGACAGACTGACAGACTGACAGACTGACAGACTGACAGACTGACAGACTGACAGACTGACAGACTGACAGACTGACAGACTGACAGACTGACAGACTGACAGACTGACAGACTGACAGACTGACAGACTGACAGACTGACAGACTGACAGACTGACAGACTGACAGACTGACAGACTGACAGACTGACAGACTGACAGACTGACAGACTGACAGACTGACAGACTGACAGACTGACAGACTGACAGACTGACAGACTGACAGACTGACAGACTGACAGACTGACAGACTGACAGACTGACAGACTGACAGACTGACAGACTGACAGACTGACAGACTGACAGACTGACAGACTGACAGACTGACAGACTGACAGACTGACAGACTGACAGACTGACAGACTGACAGACTGACAGACTGACAGACTGACAGACTGACAGACTGACAGACTGACAGACTGACAGACTGACAGACTGACAGACTGACAGACTGACAGACTGACAGACTGACAGACTGACAGACTGACAGACTGACAGACTGACAGACTGACAGACTGACAGACTGACAGACTGACAGACTGACAGACTGACAGACTGACAGACTGACAGACAGACTGACAGACTGACAGACTGACACGACTGACAGACTGACAGACTGACAGACTGACAGACTGACAGACTGACAGACTGACAGACTGACAGACTGACAGACTGACAGACTGACAGACTGACAGACTGACAGACTGACAGACTGACAGACTGACAGACTGACAGACTGACAGACTGACAGACTGACAGACTGACAGACTGACAGACTGACAGACTGACAGACTGACAGACTGACAGACTGACAGACTGACAGACTGACAGACTGACAGACTGACAGACTGACAGACTGACAGACTGACAGACTGACAGACTGACAGACTGACAGACTGACAGACTGACAGACTGACAGACTGACAGACTGACAGACTGACAGACTGACAGACTGACAGACTGACAGACTGACAGACTGACAGACTGACAGACTGACAGACTGACAGACTGACAGACTGACAGACTGACAGACTGACAGACTGACAGACTGACAGACTGACAGACTGACAGACTGACAGACTGACAGACTGACAGACTGACAGACTGACAGACTGACAGACTGACAGACTGACAGACTGACAGACTGACAGACTGACAGACTGACAGACTGACAGACTGACAGACTGACAGACTGACAGACTGACAGACTGACAGACTGACAGACTGACAGACTGACAGACTGACAGACTGACAGACTGACAGACTGACAGACTGACAGACTGACAGACTGACAGACTGACAGACTGACAGACTGACAGACTGACAGACTGACAGACTGACAGACTGACAGACTGACAGACTGACAGACTGACAGACTGACAGACTGACAGACTGACAGACTGACAGACTGACAGACTGACAGACTGACAGACTGACAGACTGACAGACTGACAGACTGACAGACTGACAGACTGACAGACTGACAGACTGACAGACTGACAGACTGACAGACTGACAGACTGACAGACTGACAGACTGACAGACTGACAGACTGACAGACTGACAGACTGACAGACTGACAGACTGACAGACTGACAGACTGACAGACTGACAGACTGACAGACTGACAGACTGACAGACTGACAGACTGACAGACTGACAGACTGACAGACTGACAGACTGACAGACTGACAGACTGACAGACTGACAGACTGACAGACTGACAGACTGACAGACTGACAGACTGACAGACTGACAGACTGACAGACTGACAGACTGACAGACTGACAGACTGACAGACTGACAGACTGACAGACTGACAGACTGACAGACTGACAGACTGACAGACTGACAGACTGACAGACTGACAGACTGACAGACTGACAGACTGACAGACTGACAGACTGACAGACTGACAGACTGACAGACTGACAGACTGACAGACTGACAGACTGACAGACTGACAGACTGACAGACTGACAGACTGACAGACTGACAGACTGACAGACTGACAGACTGACAGACTGACAGACTGACAGACTGACAGACTGACAGACTGACAGACTGACAGACTGACAGACTGACAGACTGACAGACTGACAGACTGACAGACTGACAGACTGACAGACTGACAGACTGACAGACTGACAGACTGACAGACTGACAGACTGACAGACTGACAGACTGACAGACTGACAGACTGACAGACTGACAGACTGACAGACTGACAGACTGACAGACTGACAGACTGACAGACTGACAGACTGACAGACTGACAGACTGACAGACTGACAGACTGACAGACTGACAGACTGACAGACTGACAGACTGACAGACTGACAGACTGACAGACTGACAGACTGACAGACTGACAGACTGACAGACTGACAGACTGACAGACTGACAGACTGACAGACTGACAGACTGACAGACTGACAGACTGACAGACTGACAGACTGACAGACTGACAGACTGACAGACTGACAGACTGACAGACTGACAGACTGACAGACTGACAGACTGACAGACTGACAGACTGACAGACTGACAGACTGACAGACTGACAGACTGACAGACTGACAGACTGACAGACTGACAGACTGACAGACTGACAGACTGACAGACTGACAGACTGACAGACTGACAGACTGACAGACTGACAGACTGACAGACTGACAGACTGACAGACTGACAGACTGACAGACTGACAGACTGACAGACTGACAGACTGACAGACTGACAGACTGACAGACTGACAGACTGACAGACTGACAGACTGACAGACTGACAGACTGACAGACTGACAGACTGACAGACTGACAGACTGACAGACTGACAGACTGACAGACTGACAGACTGACAGACTGACAGACTGACAGACTGACAGACTGACAGACTGACAGACTGACAGACTGACAGACTGACAGACTGACAGACTGACAGACTGACAGACTGACAGACTGACAGACTGACAGACTGACAGACTGACAGACTGACAGACTGACAGACTGACAGACTGACAGACTGACAGACTGACAGACTGACAGACTGACAGACTGACAGACTGACAGACTGACAGACTGACAGACTGACAGACTGACAGACTGACAGACTGACAGACTGACAGACTGACAGACTGACTGACAGACTGACAGACTGACAGACTGACAGACTGACAGACTGACAGACTGACAGACTGACAGACTGACAGACTGACAGACTGACAGACTGACAGACTGACAGACTGACAGACTGACAGACTGACAGACTGACAGACTGACAGACTGACAGACTGACAGACTGACAGACTGACAGACTGACAGACTGACAGACTGACAGACTGACAGACTGACAGACTGACAGACTGACAGACTGACAGACTGACAGACTGACAGACTGACAGACTGACAGACTGACAGACTGACAGACTGACAGACTGACAGACTGACAGACTGACAGACTGACAGACTGACAGACTGACAGACTGACAGACTGACAGACTGACAGACTGACAGACTGACAGACTGACAGACTGACAGACTGACAGACTGACAGACTGACAGACTGACAGACTGACAGACTGACAGACTGACAGACTGACAGACTGACAGACTGACAGACTGACAGACTGACAGACTGACAGACTGACAGACTGACAGACTGACAGACTGACAGACTGACAGACTGACAGACTGACAGACTGACAGACTGACAGACTGACAGACTGACAGACTGACAGACTGACAGACTGACAGACTGACAGACTGACAGACTGACAGACTGACAGACTGACAGACTGACAGACTGACAGACTGACAGACTGACAGACTGACAGACTGACAGACTGACAGACTGACAGACTGACAGACTGACAGACTGACAGACTGACAGACTGACAGACTGACAGACTGACAGACTGACAGACTGACAGACTGACAGACTGACAGACTGACAGACTGACAGACTGACAGACTGACAGACTGACAGACTGACAGACTGACAGACTGACAGACTGACAGACTGACAGACTGACAGACTGACAGACTGACAGACTGACAGACTGACAGACTGACAGACTGACAGACTGACAGACTGACAGACTGACAGACTGACAGACTGACAGACTGACAGACTGACAGACTGACAGACTGACAGACTGACAGACTGACAGACTGACAGACTGACAGACTGACAGACTGACAGACTGACAGACTGACAGACTGACAGACTGACAGACTGACAGACTGACAGACTGACAGACTGACAGACTGACAGACTGACAGACTGACAGACTGACAGACTGACAGACTGACAGACTGACAGACTGACAGACTGACAGACTGACAGACTGACAGACTGACAGACTGACAGACTGACAGACTGACAGACTGACAGACTGACAGACTGACAGACTGACAGACTGACAGACTGACAGACTGACAGACTGACAGACTGACAGACTGACAGACTGACAGACTGACAGACTGACAGACTGACAGACTGACAGACTGACAGACTGACAGACTGACAGACTGACAGACTGACAGACTGACAGACTGACAGACTGACAGACTGACAGACTGACAGACTGACAGACTGACAGACTGACAGACTGACAGACTGACAGACTGACAGACTGACAGACTGACAGACTGACAGACTGACAGACTGACAGACTGACAGACTGACAGACTGACAGACTGACAGACTGACAGACTGACAGACTGACAGACTGACAGACTGACAGACTGACAGACTGACAGACTGACAGACTGACAGACTGACAGACTGACAGACTGACAGACTGACAGACTGACAGACTGACAGACTGACAGACTGACAGACTGACAGACTGACAGACTGACAGACTGACAGACTGACAGACTGACAGACTGACAGACTGACAGACTGACAGACTGACAGACTGACAGACTGACAGACTGACAGACTGACAGACTGACAGACTGACAGACTGACAGACTGACAGACTGACAGACTGACAGACTGACAGACTGACAGACTGACAGACTGACAGACTGACAGACTGACAGACTGACAGACTGACAGACTGACAGACTGACAGACTGACAGACTGACAGACTGACAGACTGACAGACTGACAGACTGACAGACTGACAGACTGACAGACTGACAGACTGACAGACTGACAGACTGACAGACTGACAGACTGACAGACTGACAGACTGACAGACTGACAGACTGACAGACTGACAGACTGACAGACTGACAGACTGACAGACTGACAGACTGACAGACTGACAGACTGACAGACTGACAGACTGACAGACTGACAGACTGACAGACTGACAGACTGACAGACTGACAGACTGACAGACTGACAGACTGACAGACTGACAGACTGACAGACTGACAGACTGACAGACTGACAGACTGACAGACTGACAGACTGACAGACTGACAGACTGACAGACTGACAGACTGACAGACTGACAGACTGACAGACTGACAGACTGACAGACTGACAGACTGACAGACTGACAGACTGACAGACTGACAGACTGACAGACTGACAGACTGACAGACTGACAGACTGACAGACTGACAGACTGACAGACTGACAGACTGACAGACTGACAGACTGACAGACTGACAGACTGACAGACTGACAGACTGACAGACTGACAGACTGACAGACTGACAGACTGACAGACTGACAGACTGACAGACTGACAGACTGACAGACTGACAGACTGACAGACTGACAGACTGACAGACTGACAGACTGACAGACTGACAGACTGACAGACTGACAGACTGACAGACTGACAGACTGACAGACTGACAGACTGACAGACTGACAGACTGACAGACTGACAGACTGACAGACTGACAGACTGACAGACTGACAGACTGACAGACTGACAGACTGACAGACTGACAGACTGACAGACTGACAGACTGACAGACTGACAGACTGACAGACTGACAGACTGACAGACTGACAGACTGACAGACTGACAGACTGACAGACTGACAGACTGACAGACTGACAGACTGACAGACTGACAGACTGACAGACTGACAGACTGACAGACTGACAGACTGACAGACTGACAGACTGACAGACTGACAGACTGACAGACTGACAGACTGACAGACTGACAGACTGACAGACTGACAGACTGACAGACTGACAGACTGACAGACTGACAGACTGACAGACTGACAGACTGACAGACTGACAGACTGACAGACTGACAGACTGACAGACTGACAGACTGACAGACTGACAGACTGACAGACTGACAGACTGACAGACTGACAGACTGACAGACTGACAGACTGACAGACTGACAGACTGACAGACTGACAGACTGACAGACTGACAGACTGACAGACTGACAGACTGACAGACTGACAGACTGACAGACTGACAGACTGACAGACTGACAGACTGACAGACTGACAGACTGACAGACTGACAGACTGACAGACTGACAGACTGACAGACTGACAGACTGACAGACTGACAGACTGACAGACTGACAGACTGACAGACTGACAGACTGACAGACTGACAGACTGACAGACTGACAGACTGACAGACTGACAGACTGACAGACTGACAGACTGACAGACTGACAGACTGACAGACTGACAGACTGACAGACTGACAGACTGACAGACTGACAGACTGACAGACTGACAGACTGACAGACTGACAGACTGACAGACTGACAGACTGACAGACTGACAGACTGACAGACTGACAGACTGACAGACTGACAGACTGACAGACTGACAGACTGACAGACTGACAGACTGACAGACTGACAGACTGACAGACTGACAGACTGACAGACTGACAGACTGACAGACTGACAGACTGACAGACTGACAGACTGACAGACTGACAGACTGACAGACTGACAGACTGACAGACTGACAGACTGACAGACTGACAGACTGACAGACTGACAGACTGACAGACTGACAGACTGACAGACTGACAGACTGACAGACTGACAGACTGACAGACTGACAGACTGACAGACTGACAGACTGACAGACTGACAGACTGACAGACTGACAGACTGACAGACTGACAGACTGACAGACTGACAGACTGACAGACTGACAGACTGACAGACTGACAGACTGACAGACTGACAGACTGACAGACTGACAGACTGACAGACTGACAGACTGACAGACTGACAGACTGACAGACTGACAGACTGACAGACTGACAGACTGACAGACTGACAGACTGACAGACTGACAGACTGACAGACTGACAGACTGACAGACTGACAGACTGACAGACTGACAGACTGACAGACTGACAGACTGACAGACTGACAGACTGACAGACTGACAGACTGACAGACTGACAGACTGACAGACTGACAGACTGACAGACTGACAGACTGACAGACTGACAGACTGACAGACTGACAGACTGACAGACTGACAGACTGACAGACTGACAGACTGACAGACTGACAGACTGACAGACTGACAGACTGACAGACTGACAGACTGACAGACTGACAGACTGACAGACTGACAGACTGACAGACTGACAGACTGACAGACTGACAGACTGACAGACTGACAGACTGACAGACTGACAGACTGACAGACTGACAGACTGACAGACTGACAGACTGACAGACTGACAGACTGACAGACTGACAGACTGACAGACTGACAGACTGACAGACTGACAGACTGACAGACTGACAGACTGACAGACTGACAGACTGACAGACTGACAGACTGACAGACTGACAGACTGACAGACTGACAGACTGACAGACTGACAGACTGACAGACTGACAGACTGACAGACTGACAGACTGACAGACTGACAGACTGACAGACTGACAGACTGACAGACTGACAGACTGACAGACTGACAGACTGACAGACTGACAGACTGACAGACTGACAGACTGACAGACTGACAGACTGACAGACTGACAGACTGACAGACTGACAGACTGACAGACTGACAGACTGACAGACTGACAGACTGACAGACTGACAGACTGACAGACTGACAGACTGACAGACTGACAGACTGACAGACTGACAGACTGACAGACTGACAGACTGACAGACTGACAGACTGACAGACTGACAGACTGACAGACTGACAGACTGACAGACTGACAGACTGACAGACTGACAGACTGACAGACTGACAGACTGACAGACTGACAGACTGACAGACTGACAGACTGACAGACTGACAGACTGACAGACTGACAGACTGACAGACTGACAGACTGACAGACTGACAGACTGACAGACTGACAGACTGACAGACTGACAGACTGACAGACTGACAGACTGACAGACTGACAGACTGACAGACTGACAGACTGACAGACTGACAGACTGACAGACTGACAGACTGACAGACTGACAGACTGACAGACTGACAGACTGACAGACTGACAGACTGACAGACTGACAGACTGACAGACTGACAGACTGACAGACTGACAGACTGACAGACTGACAGACTGACAGACTGACAGACTGACAGACTGACAGACTGACAGACTGACAGACTGACAGACTGACAGACTGACAGACTGACAGACTGACAGACTGACAGACTGACAGACTGACAGACTGACAGACTGACAGACTGACAGACTGACAGACTGACAGACTGACAGACTGACAGACTGACAGACTGACAGACTGACAGACTGACAGACTGACAGACTGACAGACTGACAGACTGACAGACTGACAGACTGACAGACTGACAGACTGACAGACTGACAGACTGACAGACTGACAGACTGACAGACTGACAGACTGACAGACTGACAGACTGACAGACTGACAGACTGACAGACTGACAGACTGACAGACTGACAGACTGACAGACTGACAGACTGACAGACTGACAGACTGACAGACTGACAGACTGACAGACTGACAGACTGACAGACTGACAGACTGACAGACTGACAGACTGACAGACTGACAGACTGACAGACTGACAGACTGACAGACTGACAGACTGACAGACTGACAGACTGACAGACTGACAGACTGACAGACTGACAGACTGACAGACTGACAGACTGACAGACTGACAGACTGACAGACTGACAGACTGACAGACTGACAGACTGACAGACTGACAGACTGACAGACTGACAGACTGACAGACTGACAGACTGACAGACTGACAGACTGACAGACTGACAGACTGACAGACTGACAGACTGACAGACTGACAGACTGACAGACTGACAGACTGACAGACTGACAGACTGACAGACTGACAGACTGACAGACTGACAGACTGACAGACTGACAGACTGACAGACTGACAGACTGACAGACTGACAGACTGACAGACTGACAGACTGACAGACTGACAGACTGACAGACTGACAGACTGACAGACTGACAGACTGACAGACTGACAGACTGACAGACTGACAGACTGACAGACTGACAGACTGACAGACTGACAGACTGACAGACTGACAGACTGACAGACTGACAGACTGACAGACTGACAGACTGACAGACTGACAGACTGACAGACTGACAGACTGACAGACTGACAGACTGACAGACTGACAGACTGACAGACTGACAGACTGACAGACTGACAGACTGACAGACTGACAGACTGACAGACTGACAGACTGACAGACTGACAGACTGACAGACTGACAGACTGACAGACTGACAGACTGACAGACTGACAGACTGACAGACTGACAGACTGACAGACTGACAGACTGACAGACTGACAGACTGACAGACTGACAGACTGACAGACTGACAGACTGACAGACTGACAGACTGACAGACTGACAGACTGACAGACTGACAGACTGACAGACTGACAGACTGACAGACTGACAGACTGACAGACTGACAGACTGACAGACTGACAGACTGACAGACTGACAGACTGACAGACTGACAGACTGACAGACTGACAGACTGACAGACTGACAGACTGACAGACTGACAGACTGACAGACTGACAGACTGACAGACTGACAGACTGACAGACTGACAGACTGACAGACTGACAGACTGACAGACTGACAGACTGACAGACTGACAGACTGACAGACTGACAGACTGACAGACTGACAGACTGACAGACTGACAGACTGACAGACTGACAGACTGACAGACTGACAGACTGACAGACTGACAGACTGACAGACTGACAGACTGACAGACTGACAGACTGACAGACTGACAGACTGACAGACTGACAGACTGACAGACTGACAGACTGACAGACTGACAGACTGACAGACTGACAGACTGACAGACTGACAGACTGACAGACTGACAGACTGACAGACTGACAGACTGACAGACTGACAGACTGACAGACTGACAGACTGACAGACTGACAGACTGACAGACTGACAGACTGACAGACTGACAGACTGACAGACTGACAGACTGACAGACTGACAGACTGACAGACTGACAGACTGACAGACTGACAGACTGACAGACTGACAGACTGACAGACTGACAGACTGACAGACTGACAGACTGACAGACTGACAGACTGACAGACTGACAGACTGACAGACTGACAGACTGACAGACTGACAGACTGACAGACTGACAGACTGACAGACTGACAGACTGACAGACTGACAGACTGACAGACTGACAGACTGACAGACTGACAGACTGACAGACTGACAGACTGACAGACTGACAGACTGACAGACTGACAGACTGACAGAC
This sequence comes from Philhelius pedissequus, assembly GCA_910595825.1. Taxonomy (NCBI): domain Eukaryota; kingdom Metazoa; phylum Arthropoda; class Insecta; order Diptera; family Syrphidae; genus Philhelius; species Philhelius pedissequus. The sequence continues at coordinate 214,917,432 of OU343160.1, read as the reverse complement.
TGACAGACTGACAGACTGACAGACTGACAGACTGACAGACTGACAGACTGACAGACTGACAGACTGACAGACTGACAGACTGACAGACTGACAGACTGACAGACTGACAGACTGACAGACTGACAGACTGACAGACTGACAGACTGACAGACTGACAGACTGACAGACTGACAGACTGACAGACTGACAGACTGACAGACTGACAGACTGACAGACTGACAGACTGACAGACTGACAGACTGACAGACTGACAGACTGACAGACTGACAGACTGACAGACTGACAGACTGACAGACTGACAGACTGACAGACTGACAGACTGACAGACTGACAGACTGACAGACTGACAGACTGACAGACTGACAGACTGACAGACTGACAGACTGACAGACTGACAGACTGACAGACTGACAGACTGACAGACTGACAGACTGACAGACTGACAGACTGACAGACTGACAGACTGACAGACTGACAGACTGACAGACTGACAGACTGACAGACTGACAGACTGACAGACTGACAGACTGACAGACTGACAGACTGACAGACTGACAGACTGACAGACTGACAGACTGACAGACTGACAGACTGACAGACTGACAGACTGACAGACTGACAGACTGACAGACTGACAGACTGACAGACTGACAGACTGACAGACTGACAGACTGACAGACTGACAGACTGACAGACTGACAGACTGACAGACTGACAGACTGACAGACTGACAGACTGACAGACTGACAGACTGACAGACTGACAGACTGACAGACTGACAGACTGACAGACTGACAGACTGACAGACTGACAGACTGACAGACTGACAGACTGACAGACTGACAGACTGACAGACTGACAGACTGACAGACTGACAGACTGACAGACTGACAGACTGACAGACTGACAGACTGACAGACTGACAGACTGACAGACTGACAGACTGACAGACTGACAGACTGACAGACTGACAGACTGACAGACTGACAGACTGACAGACTGACAGACTGACAGACTGACAGACTGACAGACTGACAGACTGACAGACTGACAGACTGACAGACTGACAGACTGACAGACTGACAGACTGACAGACTGACAGACTGACAGACTGACAGACTGACAGACTGACAGACTGACAGACTGACAGACTGACAGACTGACAGACTGACAGACTGACAGACTGACAGACTGACAGACTGACAGACTGACAGACTGACAGACTGACAGACTGACAGACTGACAGACTGACAGACTGACAGACTGACAGACTGACAGACTGACAGACTGACAGACTGACAGACTGACAGACTGACAGACTGACAGACTGACAGACTGACAGACTGACAGACTGACAGACTGACAGACTGACAGACTGACAGACTGACAGACTGACAGACTGACAGACTGACAGACTGACAGACTGACAGACTGACAGACTGACAGACTGACAGACTGACAGACTGACAGACTGACAGACTGACAGACTGACAGACTGACAGACTGACAGACTGACAGACTGACAGACTGACAGACTGACAGACTGACAGACTGACAGACTGACAGACTGACAGACTGACAGACTGACAGACTGACAGACTGACAGACTGACAGACTGACAGACTGACAGACTGACAGACTGACAGACTGACAGACTGACAGACTGACAGACTGACAGACTGACAGACTGACAGACTGACAGACTGACAGACTGACAGACTGACAGACTGACAGACTGACAGACTGACAGACTGACAGACTGACAGACTG